>VZQC01012844.1:183440-200399 GCA_009823505.1 Rhizomys pruinosus | reverse complement strand
TAATATATATATATATATATATATATATTAGTCACATATATATATTTATAATTAGTCACATATATATATATGACTATAATTATAATTAGTCACATATATATATATGACTTGAATTGTACGATTATTTTTCCTAAAAGATGTCATGTTTTCCTTAAGGAAGTGCTCAAAAGTTCCTCCTTGGCAATCCCAAATAACAATCAATCCTGTACCTTCGCTCCACATGGGGATCTTTCCTTCCCATGGTCCTCCAAATGGAGTCCGTTAAGCATACTCCCTGTCTTGATCCCCCTGCACTGGCCTCCATGATACAGCCCAGGTAGTCCAACAATGGCAGTCTATATTCTTAGGAGGCTGACATCCCTTTAGCTGTTTAGTCCACAAGCTGGGTATCTCAGTAGTCCCCATCTGGCATTGAAGGTTTGGAAGATTCTTGGAGAGACATGAGTACTCAGTCCATATTGGAATGTTACAAAGCTCTGTCTCATGTCCTTGAGGAGTGCCAAAAGCAGTGGCAGCACAGAGTTGATGTACTTGCCAGTAATAATTGAACAGACAGGCCAAACAACAGTACTCCCTCTCTTTCTTTTTTTTCCTTTTTGTCTCTTTACTAAGATGACAAGTTCTATGTCTGCAGTACAATTTCTTACTGATTATTTATATCTGGTTGTACTTTCTTTTTGGATGCCTAAGTCCACACAATTACCCAGATAACCAACGTTTTTGTTTTCTCCAAGGTCAGTTCAGGATCTGGTCCTCAGAGATCTCTCAGGCTTTTTTTGGGGGTAGAGTGGGAGCCCCTTGCTCCTTTCAGCTTATCATTTACCAGTTCCATCCACTGGAGGGCAAAATCAGGTCTTGCTAGACCAGGCTTCCCTTTCTGAAGCATGAGCAGACTTTCCTCTTTATAGATGGAAACTGGCTGAACTCCCATTAGTGGATCTCCAAGACCTCCATGAACAGGAAGACTGGTGACCCACATTTGCAGGACATTTCAAGAGATGTCCCCATGCATAATCCTCTAAATCTTGGTTGACCTCTGAGGGCAAGGAACAAAGTTGTCCCCTAGGTCCCTCGGCCAAATTGGTAGGGACGTCTGGTATGGCCGTTAAGCACCCAGAAAGGCTAAGTTGCACCAGCCTGTTACATTGCACCTATATTAACACTGCACACTTTGGAAACAAATTGGATATTATTTCCATATCATATTTCTTGCTTTGCATCTTTCCATTTTAATCCCATATTACTCCAATAAATGCACATATACCCTCCATCATGTACCAAAAACCCAAGGACTGAAAATGAATGTTAGGTCAGCTCTAGAACCTGTTTGCAGATTCACAATGCAAGAGCACAGTTATCTTTAGATCATGATGGATATAACATGAACGGTTTTCAGTTTGTCTTACAACAAGGTACTTCATACTAGCGTCCACATATGAGGGACACCATTCGACTTTTGTTTTTCTGTTATTGTGTTACTTCACTTACCATAAAATCTTCTTGTTCCATCCATTTACCTGCTAATTTCATGATGTCATATTTTTTTTTACCGTTGCATAGAACTCCATTGTATAGATGTACCACATTTTCTCTACACACTCGTCCATTGAGGGGCACTTGGGTTGGTTCCAACTCTTCGCTATTGTGAAGAGAGCTGCAATAAACATGGCTATAAATGTATCTCTGTGGTATGAAGAGTCTGATGGATATACTCCCAGAAGTTGTATGGCTGGTTCAGGTGATAGGCTCATTTTGAATCTTTTAAGGGTTCTCCATACTGCTTTCCATAGTGGTTGTACAAGTTTGCATTCCCACCAGCATTGGATGAGTGTTCCCCTTTCTGCACACCCTCTCCAGCATTTAGTATCATTTGTTTTCTTGATCCTTGCTAGCATTATTAGGGTGATATGATATCTTAAAGTGGTTTTAATTTGTATCTCCTTAATTATTAACGATGTTGAACACTTTTCAAATTTATTTATTTATTTGTTTATTTTATGTGTATGAATGTACTGTCTGCATGTAGGTTTGTTCACCCATGTTGTTCAATGCCACGGAGGTCAGAAGAGGGCGTCAGATTCCCCTGAAATGGAGTTCTCCTGGAATTGGAGTTACAGATGGTTCTCAGCCGCCATGTGGGTGCTGGGGATCGAACCCAGGTCCTCTGCAAGAACAGTTGGCGCTTTTAACCACTAGGCCATCTCTCCAGCCCATAAGATGTTTCATAGCCATCTCTATTTCCTCACCTGTGACGTCTCTGTTCAGCTCTTTACTCCATCTTTTAAGTGAGTCATTTGTTTTCTTCCTTCTTTGTTTTCTGAGTAGTTTATATATTCTGGAAGTTAGTGCTCTGTCAGATGTATCAATAGTGAAGGTTTCCTCCCAATCTGAGGGTTTTCTCTTCACTTCCCTGATTGTTTCATTTTCTGTATAGAAACCTTTGAGTTTAATAAGGTCCTGCTTGTCAATTGTCGACCTTATTTCCTGTCCAGATGCTGTCTGATTAAGAAAGTCTTTTCCTACACCTATGTTTTGTAAATTGCTGCTAAGTTTTTCTTCTATCACCTTCAGAGTCTTGGGCTTCACATTGAAGTCTTTGATCCATTTGGATTTGATTTTTGTACAGGGTGAGAGGTAGCGGTTTAATTTTATTCTTCTACAAGTGGTGATCCAGTTTTGCCAACACCATGTGCTGAAGATGTTCTTTCCTCCATTGAGTTTTTGGCACCCTTGTCAAATATAAGGTGGCTGAAATGGTATGTGCTCAGGTTTGGATCTTCAATTTTGTTCCATTGGTCTACAGTTCTGTTTTTGTGTCCGTACCAGGTTGTTTTCATAATCAAATTTAGCCCCCTTCCCCCTTTCTTGCCACCCCCACCTCCCCAGAGCTCATGCACTCTGCCATACATGTCTTTTATCTTTTTCTCAGTCTTTTTAAAATTTTCAATGCAGAAGTTTACTGTTTCAGTTAGTTCTTTGACCCGGTTTTTTTTGTTGTTGTTGTTGTTATTTCTTACAATTTTTATCCTTCCAAAATATACATATATACACACCACACACATACCAAGATTCTGACATCTGAAAATAAACTATAGGTTAATTCCAAAACATGTTTGGGGATTCACATTTTGACAGTAGAGTTGTATGCATGTAAAGAGAAATATATTACTTTGCATACCTACATTACATAATAAGGTGATAAGTAACATCAGGTATTACATTTACTACAGATGAAAGAGAAAAATAATTATTCCATTTTACTTACATATAGAGACTTGATGCTAAGATCCACAAACAATGAACACCATATTTCATTTGTTTTTCTGGGACTGTCCTTATTTACTTAGCATAATGGGTTTTAGTTTGAACTGAAGTACCTACAAAGTTTATGATGTCATCTTTTTTTTGTTACTGCTGCATAGAATTCCATTGCATAGATATACCATGTTTTCTTTATCCATTTGTCAGTTGAGGGACATTGGGGTTGGTTCCAGCTCTTCACTGTTGTGAAGAGAGCTCCAATAAACATAGATGAGTATGTATCTCTGCAATAGGATAAATCTCGTGGGCATGAACCCAGGAGGGGTATGACTCCTTCAGTTGGTAAGCTCCCTTTGAGTCTTTTAGGAGTTTTCCACTCTGCATCCACAGAAGTTGCACTAGTTTATATTCCCACCAGCAGGGAAGGACCACAATTCATTAAGAACACTCCTAATGGAAAAAGCAGTTCATGCTGAACTTGGAGTATGCAGTCCTCAGTCCATTAAGAACTCAGTCAACGAAGAACTCATTCCATTGGGAATTCAGTCCATATGGAGAAGTCACTCCATGTAAACTTGTGGCCACGGAGAATTCAGCAAATGGGGAAATCAGTCAGGGAAGAAATTGGATGCATGGAGACATCAGTCCATGTAGAACTCAGGCCACTGAGAACTCAGTTCATGGAGAAATTGAACCATGCAACAATCGGGCCATGGACCAGTTAGTCCATGGAGAACTCGGTTCGTGGAGAAATCTGTCCATGGAAAATTCAGGCCATGGAGAAATTATGCTAAGGATAAATCAGCTCTTGGGGAACAGTCCATGCAAGTCTAGCCATGGAAATATCAGTGCATGGAGACTTCAGGCCATGTAAAATGCAGGCTATGGATAAATCCACTCTTGAAGAAATCAGTCCATTGAAAATACAGTCCATGTTGAACACAGACCATGGAGAAATAAGGTGTTGGAGAAAGCACTCCATGAAGAATCCAGTCCATGTTGAACACATGTACACTCATGGATACATAAGGACATGGAGACATTAGTCCATGTAGACTTCATTCCATGGAGAATTCAGTCATGGAGAAAAAGGGACCATGACCACTTCAGTTCATGGAGTACTTCAGGCCAGAGAGCAGTTGCTCCTTGGACAACACTGATCATGGAGAAATAAGTCCATGGTGATCATGGGTCCATGGAAACTTATTTTCTTTGACAATTCAGGTTGTGGAGATCTCAACTCATGGAGATCTCGGTGAACGGTTGTGGTCTTCCCATTTATCCCCAAGCAGAGCCATGTAGAAAACATGGGTAGTAAAGCACAGCACACAGATGCATTGTAAGGTATCCAAATGCAGTTTATTTTAAAAAGGCCAGGTTTTATATGCAGTGTAACTTCATTTCATAGGACAAAATCCCAGACCTTTGGGTCACCCCATCTCACCCCATGGGTGTGGCCAGGGAGTTCTCAAGACACCCACTTATGCACCTGGGGGCACTGGTTGGAATCCTAGCCCATTTATACCTAACCTAACTTAATTTTCCCACATCTCACCCTTTTAATCCCACTTTTTTCTGAGAAGCAGGTAAGGCATGGAAGAGGCTAATATCACAAAGGAAACTAAGCTTTAAGAAGTCAGATGATTAAGCCTGTCTTCAGTGCCAGGAAGGGCACAGCTCAGATCTGAGATTTTTATTTTTTACAGTAAACCAATTAATATCCCAAAATCCCCAACAACAATCATGAAGTGAATCAATTGTCAATCATAAGCAGTGAATGTAAGTTACTTAATTCATGCAAAACCAATTAGCAAGTATTCATACCCAAATTTTGAACAACCCAAGTCCCCATAGTCCAATTACATAAGCACGTTGATCAAGTAACAGTCTAGTCCATATTTTTTGAGATCTCAGGAATTACCCCTATTGCCTCAGCTCTTACATTCTAACATGCCTGCCTCTTCCACGAGTGATTGGTCCCTAGGCTTTGGGAAAAGGGGCGGGAGCCTCAATTCTCTGTGGACTGATTTCTCCATGAACTCATTTTTCCTGGAGCTGAGTTCTTAATGGGCTGAGTTTTGAATGGATGGACGTCACCATGGAACGGACTTCATGATGGAGATTTCTCTCCATGAAATATTCTCCATGGACTGACTGTTCCATGGCCTGAGTTCCACATGCAGTGATTTCTCCATGAACCGAGTTTTCCATGGTCTGATTTCTCCATGGGGTGTGTACTACTTGGACTCATGTCTCCATAAACCCATGTTATCTATTGACTGATGTCTCCCTGGATTATATTCTCCATGGCATGGGTTCCACATGTAATGGCGAATCCATGAACTAATTTCAACATGGACAGATTTCTTCATGGCATAAATTCTTCATGGCATGAGTTCTTCATAGACTGAGTTCATGATGAACTGAGGTGTCCATGAATCCAAGTGCACTATGGACTGATTTTTTCAAGAACTGTATTGCAGAATTAAGTTTCCATGGCCTGTGTTTTCCATGCACCGAGGACACCATGGCCTGACTTTTCCATGGACTGTGTTCTACCTAAGCTGAATTATCCATGGTCTGATATCTCCATGGACACAGTTCTCCATAGCCTGAATTCCACATGGACTGAGTTTTCCTTGGACTGAGGTCCCTTTGGACTTGAATTCTCCATGGACTAACTTCTTGGTGGCCTGAATTGTCCATGGACTGAGGTCCAACATGCACCCAAATTATCCCTGACTGATTTATCCATGGATTCTGTACTCCATGGAAAAATTTTTCCACATATTGAGGTCTACATGCACCCAAATTCTCCATGGATTTTTCTCCATGGAATAATTACTCCCTAGACTGAGGTCAGCATGGACCTGACTTCTCCATGACTCATTTTGTACAGACTGAGTATTCAATGGGCATAGAGACTGACGTCCCTATGGCCTGAGTTCCTCAGGGCCTGAGTTATCCATGCACTTACTTTTCCATTAACTGAGTTGTACATTGCCTTAGTTCTCCATGTAATGATTTCACACTGGATGGAGCTCTCCATGGACAGGACTTCACCATGGAGTCATTACTCCATAAAATGTTCTTCATGGATTGAGTTATCTTTAAGCTGAATTTCCAAGGCCTGATGTTTTATGAACTGTGTTCTCCATGGACTAAGTTCACTAAGCACTTAGGTCTCCATGGACTGATTTCTAGATGGAATAATTTATCCAGGAACTGAATTGTCCTTGGCCTGAGTTCTCTATGGACTGGATCTCAATGGCCTGATTTCTCCAGGTATGGATTTCTCCATGGACTGAATTCTTCATGGCCTGAGTTCTTCATGGAATGAGTTTTTGATGGACTGAGATCTCCATGGACCACAGATTTCCATGGACTGTTTTACCCATGGAAGGAATTCTCCATGGCCTGGATTCACAATGTCTTGTGTTCTCCATGGACTTATTTCACCATGGACTGAGTTCTTAATGTCCTGAAATCTCCATGGGCTGAGTTTGCCCATGGATCAGAATTCTTGATGACTGAGTTCTCTATGGACTGTATACTCCATGGACTACAGTTTCCATGGACTACAGTTTCCACAGACTGAGGTTTCCATGCATTCAAATCCTCATTGGACTGGTTTCTCCGTGGACTGTATCACCATGGTCTGAATTCTCTATGGACTGAGGTCCCCATGTACCTGAATTTTCCATGAGTGATTTCTCTGTGGTCTGAGTTCTCCATGGACTGTGGTCTACAAGGACTAATGTCTCCATGTCATGATTTCTCCATGGTCTCATTTCTCCATAGACTGGCTAATCCATGTAATGATAACTCCATTAGCTTATTTCTCTATAGCCTGAGTTCCCCAAGGCCTAACATCTCCATGGACCAAGGTTTCCATGGCCTTAATTTTCATGGACTGAGTTCTCTATAAGCTGAGTTCTCCATGGCCTGTTTTGTCAATGGACATAAGACTCCAAGGACACAAGATCAACATGGAGTTATTTCTCCATGAAGAGTGTTCTCCATGGATGACTCTTCCATGTCCTGTGTCCCCTGGGACTGTGATCCCCATGAATACAAGTTCTCCGTGTCTTATTTCTCCATCTAATGGTGTCTACATGAACTAATGTCTCCGTGTTCATTTGACACCATCATCTGAGTTCTCCATGGACTGGATTCTCCATGGCCTGAAATCTTCATGGAATGAGATCTCTCTGGACAGACTTTTCCATGGGATGAGTTTTCCATCAGCTGAAGTATCCATGAACTGAACACTCCATGGCCTGAGTTCTCAATTAATGGAGGTCTCCATGGACCAGAATTCACCATGAACTTATTTCTCCATGAACCATATTTTCTAAGAATGAATGTTCAATTGCCTGAGTTCTGCAAGGACTGATTTCACCATGAAGTTGGTTCTCAATGGCCCAAGTCTTCCATGGATGGAGTTCTACCTGTACCCAAGGACCCAAGTTCTCCAGTCACTGATTTCTCTATGGAACCATGTTCTCCACTGACTGATTTGTCCACGGACTCAGTTTCCCACGGCCTAAGATCTAAATGGACTGGCTTCTCCAGGGACTGATTTCTTTGTGGATTAACTTCTACTTGGCCTGTGTTCTGCATGGACTGGGTTCTCTATGGATTGTGTTCTACATGGACTGATATCTCCATGGACCCAAGTTCTCTTCTGACTAATTTCTACAGGGACTGAATTCTCCATGGCTTGTAATCTCCATGGACAAGAGTCTGCATGGAATATTTACCCCATGAACTGAATTCTCCATGACCTGAGAGAGTCTTGGGCTGATTTCTTGAGTTACTGAGGACACCATAGCTTAAATTCACCATGGGCTGATTTCTTCCTGAAGAATGTTCTCCATGAATTGAGGTCTCCATGACCAGATTTCTCCATGTACTGAGGTGTCCGTGGCTTGACTTTACAATAGACTGAGTTCTCCATATGCTGAATGATCCATGGAAAGTTTTCTATGTGTACTCAATTCTCCATGGTCTGAGTTATCCATGAACTGAGGTCCCCATTGACTCAAATGTTCCATGGACTGATTTCTGCATGAAGTGGGTTCACCATGGCCTGCATTATCCATGGAGTGGGGTCCCCATGGACCTGAATTATCCATGTCTGATTTTTCTATCAACTGAGTAATCTGTGGTCTGATATTTCCATGGACTGAGGTCCCCAAGGCTTGATTTCTCCATGACCTGAATTACTGATAGACTGACTTCTCCACAAACTGAGTTTTTCATGGATTGAGTTCTGAATGGAATTAGTTCTTTATGGATGGAGGTCTCCATGGACCAGAGTTTACCATGTACTGATTACTCCATGAAAGGTTTTCTCCATGGACTGAGTCCTCCATGACCTGAATTCTCCATGAGTGGATTTTTCAATGAAATGAATTCTCCATGGCCTGATTTCTACATGGAATGAGGTCTCCATGGATTGATTAACCCATAGAATGATTTCCTCGTGGACTGAATTCTCCATGGCTTGAGTTCTTCATGGACTGAGGTCTCCATGGATGCACGTTCCACCTGGACTCACTTTTAATGATCAATGTTCCCTATGGGTTGAATTCTCAATGGCCTGAGTTCTCCATGTACCAAGGTCTCAATGGCCTGAATTTTCCATGGACTGAGTTCTACATGAGCTAAATTATTCATGGACTGCTTTCTCCATGGACTCAGTTTTACATGGCCTGGGTTCCCCATGGACTGATTTCTACATGGCTTGACTTCCCCATGGAAAGTTTTCTCCATGAACTGAATTCTCCATAGCCAGAGTTGTCCATGGACTAAGATCTCAGTGGATTGAAGACATTATGGACCCCAATTCACCATGGACTTATTTATCAATGAAACATTTTTTCCCTGAAAGAATGAGTCCTCCATGTCCTGAGCTCCCCATGGACTGATTTCTCCATGAACTGAGTCTTCCATGGGCTGAGTTCTCAATGGAATGTGTTCTACATGGACTCATGTCTCCATCGACCCCAAGTTCTCCATTGACTGATTTCTTCATGGACTGAATTAGCCATGGTATGATTTCTCCATAGACTGGCTAATCTATGGACTGAATACACCATAGACTGATTATCCATGCACAAATTCTCCATGGCTTGATTTCTTCATGGACTGAGTTCATGATGGGATGAGGTGTCTATGAATCCAAGTTCAACATGGATTGATTTCTTCATGAACTGTGAACTTCATGGATTGAAGTCTTCATGGTCTGTATTCTTCATATACTGAGGACTCTATGGCCTGACTTTTCCATGGACTGTATTTTCCATGAGCAGAGTTATCTATGGAATGATATCTCCACATATTCAATTCTCCTTGGCCTGAATTCCCCATGGATTGAGTTCTCCTTGGACTGAGGTCACGATGGACCTGTATTCTCCATGATACATTTCTCCATAGAATGAGTATTCAATGGACTGAGGTTTCCAGATCTTTCCCAAGGGTCTGAGTTCTCCATGGCCTGAATTATCCATAAACTGACTTCTCCATGAACTGAGTTGTCCATGATCTTAGCTCTGTACAGAAGGATTTCTCTTTGGATGGAGGTCTCTATGGACTGGTGTTCACCATGGTGTGATTTGTGCATGAATGGTTTTTCCATGGACTGAGTTCTCATGGACTTAGGTGTCTGTGGAGTGAGTTCTCCATGGACTTAATTCTCCATCAGCTGAGTTCTCCATGGCCTGAGTTCCCCATGGAATGGCTTCTCCATGGTCTGATTTCTCCAGAGACTGATTTTTCCATGGACAGAATTCTCTGTGACCTGATTTCTTCAAGTACTGAGTTCGTGATGGACTGAGATTTTCCCTAGAATGTTTTATGAACATAATGAATTCTCCATGGTCTGAATTGTCAATGGACTGGGTACTCCATAGACTGACTTTTCCATAGACTGTTTTCTCCATGGACTGCATTCTCGGTGGCCTGAGTTCTTCATGGACTTAGTTTTGAATTGAATGATGTCTCCAGGGACCCATGTTCATCATGGACTGATTTCTCCCTAAACTGGAATCCCCATGGACTTATTACCTCATGGACCCCAATTCCCATGACTGATTTCTATATTGACTGTGTACTACATGGAATAAGATTTCCACGGACTAAGTTCCTCATGGAATCAAATTCTCCATGCAATGTTTTCTCCATGGAATGTTCTCAGCATTCCA
This sequence comes from Rhizomys pruinosus, assembly GCA_009823505.1. NCBI lineage: Eukaryota > Metazoa > Chordata > Mammalia > Rodentia > Spalacidae > Rhizomys > Rhizomys pruinosus. The sequence goes on along the minus strand of VZQC01012844.1, from coordinate 189,930 downwards.
TTATTTCTCCACGGATGGAGGTCCCCATGGACTCACATTTTCCATGACTGATTTATCCAAGGACTGAGAACTTTATGGACTGAAGTGTATGTAGCCTAATGTCTCAATGTCCTGACGTGTCCATGGTCTGAGTTTTACATGGACTGGCTTCTCCATGGACTATTTTTTCCATGAGCTTAGTTCTCCAAGTCCGAGTTTTCCAAGGCTTGAGATATCCATGGACTGAGGTCACCATGGCATGACTTCTCCAGAAACTGAGTTTCCCCTTGCCTGAATTGTCAATGGACATAAGTCTCCATGGACCTCCCTTCACCATAGACTTATTTCTCCCTGAAGAATGTTCCCCATGGAAAGACTCCTCCATGGAAAGTCTCCCCCATGGCCTAATTTGTCTGTGGACTGAGGTGCCCATGGACCTGAGTCATCCATGAATGATTTCTCCATTGAATGAAGTCTACATGGACTAATGTCTTCATGTTCTGATGAGTCCATCATCTGAGTTTTCCATGGATTGGAAACTGTGGACATATTTATAGAACTGAGTTCCCCATAGCCTCTCTTTTCCATGGCCTGAAATCTCCATGGGCTGAGATCTACCTAACCAGACAATCCCAAGGACTGATTTCTGCATTAGCTAAGTCCTGCATCACGTGATTTCTCCATGGCCTGAGTTTTAAATGGATGATTTCTCCATGAGCTGAGTCTTGCATAGCCTTAATTCTCCATGGACATAGTTCTCAGTGAATGGAGGTCTCAGTGGAAGTCAGGTCTCCATAGACCTGACTTAACCATGAACTTTTTTCTCCCGGAACCAACTGCACCATGGCCTGATTTCTGTATGGACTGATTTTTCCAAGAAATTATTTCTCAATGGCCTGTGTTCTCCATTGACTGGTTTCTACATGGACTAGTATCTTCATGTGCAATCAGTCAGTAGAGCACTGACTGATTTCTCTATGGACTGAATTCTCCAAGGCCTTAGTTGCCCATGGAGTGGCTTCTCCATGGACTAATTTCTCCATGGACTCATTTTTCCATGGTTTGTGTTCCCCCTGTAATGAGTTCTCCATGGACTGATTTCCCCACAGACAATAATTTTCTGTGACTGATTTCATTATGGACTGTTTACTCCAGGAAATAAGACTTCCATGGACTGAAGTCCATATTGACTGGAATTCCCCATGGAATGTGTTATCCATACAGTGTGCTCACCATGGCCTGACTTTTCCATGGACTGAGCTCTCCATGAGCTGATTTCTCCATGGACTCAGTTCTCCAAGGCCTGAGTGCCCAATGGACTGAGTTATTCAGGGACTGACATCCCCATGGAATCAAATTCTCCGTGTATGATTTCTCCATAGTCTGAGTCATCCCTGGTCTGATGTTTCCATGAACAAAAGTCCCCATGGCCTGTTTTCCTCATGGCCTTAATTACTGATGGACTGACTTCTCCACGACCTGAGTGTTTCATGGCTTGACTTGTCCATGGAATGCGTTCTCATCTATCATCTCATCTATGATCAGATGTCCCCATTGAACCGAGTTCACTAGGGACTGATTTCTCTATGAAAGTTTTTCTCCATTGACTGAATTCTCCATGACCTGAATTCTCCATCAACTGATTTTTCCATGATAAGAGGTCTCCATATCCTGACTTTCCTATGTCCTAAGTTCCTGATGGGCGGATTTATCCATGGAATGATTTCTCTGTGGACTGAATTTTCCATGGCTGGAATTCTTCTTGGACTGAGATCTACATGAACCAAAATTCTCCATGGACTGATTTATCCGTGGAATGTATTCACCATGACCTTAGTTCACAATGGACATTTTCTCCATGAACTTATTTCTCCTGGAGCTGTATTTCAATGGCCTGAGTTCTTCACGGGTTGAGTTTTTCATGGATTGATGTCTCTGTGGACACAAATACAAATGGACTGATTTCTCAATTAACTGAGTTCTGCATGGCCTGGTTTCCCCGCAGACCTGAATTCTTCATGACTGATTTCTACATGGACTGTTTACAATGTGGACTTATGTTTCCATGTACTGAGGTACACATGGACACGATTTCTCCATGGACTATTAATTACACAGTCTGTGTTCAACATTGAATGAGTTCTCCATGGACTTAAATACTTATGGACCTGAATTCTCCATGACTGATTTTCTATGGCCTGAGTTTTCAGTGGACTGTTGTCTACATGGACTAATGTCCCCATGTCCTGATTTATCCATGGTCTGAATTCTCCATGAACTGACTTCTCCATGGATTGATTTCTCCTCAAGTGAAGTTATCCATAGCCTGTGTTCTCTAAGGGTCAAATTCTCAAAGGACTGACTTCTCCCTGGCCTGACTTTTCAATGGACTGAGTTCACCCTTATCTGAGTTCACCTTTGCATGATTTCTCAATGGCCTGAGTTCTATATGGACAAATTTCTCAATGAGCTGAGTTCATCATAGCCTGAGTTCTTGATGTGCTTAATTATCAGTGGATGGGAGTCTCCAAGGACCAAATTTCACCATAGGTTTATTTCTACATCAATCATGTTCTACATGGACTTACAGACCCATGGCCTGAATTCTGCATGGACTGATGTCTCAAAAGAAATTGTTTCTCAATGGCCTGAGTACTCATGGACTGAAGTCTTCATGGACGTATTAATCTATAGAATCAATCCTCCATTGCTTGAGTTCTTCATGGACTGTGTTTTTGATGGACTGACGCCTCCATGTCCCCAAGTTAACCATGGACTTATTTGTCCATGAACATTGTTCTCCGGATTGAGGTCTCAATGGCCTGATTTCTTCATGTACTGAGGTCTCAATGGCCTGTTTTTTCCATGGACTGAGTTCTACATGAACTAAATTATCCATGCACTGATTCCTCTGTGGACTCATTCTCCATGGATTGAGTTCTCCTTGGCTTGAGTTCCCCTTGGACTGACATCACCCATCGACCAAAATTCTCCATGACTGATTAATCCATGGAAGCAGTACTCCATGGAATATGGTGTCCATGGAGTGAGGTCTTCATGGACTGTTTGTTCCAAGGACTGTTATCACAATGGCCTGATATCTCCATGGGCAGATTTCTAAATGAGCTTATTACTTCATAGCCTGAGTCCTCCAAGGACTGATTTATCAATGGATAGAGGTCTCATATGAACCCATGGACCTCTATGGATAAAAATTCTCCATAGACACTTTTATCCATGAATTAATTCTCCATGACTTTAGTTTTCAATGGAATGGCTTCTACTTAGACTGATTTTTCCATGATCTGATTTCTCCATCAATTTGTTTATCCATGGATGGCATTCTCCATGGCCTGAGTTCTCCATGGACTGAATCATCAAGTAATGGAGGTCCCCATGGACCAGAATTAACCATGACCTTATTTCTCCACAAACTGTGTTCCCCATAGACTAAAAGCCTCATGGGTTGAGTTCTACATGGACAGATTTCTCCATGATCAGAGTTACCAATGACCTGAATTCTCTCTCATTTATCCATGGGCCAAGATATCCATGGCCAAACTTTTCCATGGACTGAGTTCTCCATTATCTTCATTCTCCATGGTCAAAGTTCTCCATGGCCAAGTTTCTCACTGAAATCAGTTCTTGATAGCCAGAGTTCTCCATGTCCCATGAAACCACAATGACAGGCCTACACTCCTGAATAAATGAAAACCATTTTCTCCCCTTTAATTATTTTTTTTTCTTAAAAAACATTTCACCATTTTAATTTTGGGGGCTTTGCAACTTATGTAGCTGGGACTGGGAATGTGAGAAATAAATAGGAAATCAGTCCTGTGTGAGCACCACACATGTCATACAAGCCTCTCCCACATGCTATCCAGTTCACTCCCACAGCTTCTCTCTCCAGTTAAAACTCGCTGTTTCACTCCTCAAAGATGAGCACTAATTTTAGTTTTGTGGTAATAGCATCTGTGTTTTTCTCTCTAGTTTTATCACCCAGAGTGATATTTTTGCTTTTAATATACATACATTAAATTTTACTATCTCTGTTTACATTTTTACTTATGTAATTTATTTTATTTTTATTGAAATTTTGATTTTATGTTATAAAATTTGATGATATTTAGGTCTAGTCTCTTATCCATATTGTTCCCCCCTGCCCTCCACCAAATTTAATCTTATTTATTTATTTATTTATTTATTTATTTATTTATTTTTGGTCTTTTCAAGACAGGGTTTCCCTGTAGTGCCAGCTGTCCTGGAACTCACTCTGTAGACCAGGCTGGCCTTGAACTCACAAAGATCCATCTGCCTCTGCTCCCAAGTGCTAGCATTAAAGGCGTGCACCACCATGCCCGGCTACTGTATGGGCATGAGTCTTTTTATATGAATACCATAGCCTATAGATACAGATTTGTGTCCCTAAGTGTCCTTCAGTGTGGGTGCATCCACTGGGTCCATCAAAAGTTCGATCCTTGTAAGATATTGTCTTTCCCTTTTCCCATCTTTTGCCAAAAATTCCTTAGGTTGGGTTGGGATTTCTTACCCCCTTCCCATGTCTATGCTCAGGTTATCTCTGGTTTGAGCTTGCATAGAACTTGTGCATGGTGCTGTCACCATTGCTAATTCATGTGAGTAACTGACCAGCTGTCCGGTAGACTTTGTCTCCTTATGGTCATCCTTTCTGGATCTTACAGTCTTTCTACTTCCTCTCCAACAAAGATCCCTGGACTTTGGAAAGCAAAGGTTTGATATAGGTGTACTATTCAAGTAAAAGCACTCTGGGGCTTTTTGTTCTCTACACCTCAACCAATTGTCGGCTTTTGTGATAATCTGTTTCTATAAAAGAAAACTTCTCTGGTGAGAGTTTAGAGATGAGATGCATTCATCTTATGTGAAGAGGTTGCATTGAAGATATGTCACTTAGGGTTAAGCATCCCATTAATACTTATTTTCTGAATTTGACCAGTTCTGGAATTCTATAATGGTCTCCACATGTTGCAAAAAGAAGTTCCTTTGATAAAGGGTGAAAGGTACATTTGTTTGTAAATATGAAGATGCATATTTAGAATTAAGATATTACATCGGTCTAGGGGTGTGGCAAATATATCTCCCCAGCCTTGTATATTTGGCTATGCTTACAGTACCACACATGCATTCTCTTCCATTGAGGCAACCTTAATTCCAATTAGACAGCTGTTAATTACCCTCCAAAATGAAAGTGCTGCTGCTGCTCCAATAGTGAAAGTTTATTGGGCCAGATGTTTACTAGGCTTTACAGTTGAGTAAGACCATGGATTGGTCTCTCTTGACAGCTTACACGGTATCCTCTGCTACCATGAGAGTTAGTCTTTAGGGCAGAGCTTCCATGTCAGTTCTAGCTTGATTGTTCCAAGTCCTATGTCTGAAATGTAGCCTGTTTTCAGTAATAGGTTCTTACCTTCAAGTTCTGGGAGGCAAGCAAGGGCAATGGCAATATCACGTGTTATTTTGAGAGTTTTTCGGATTACCCTGACCAACAACTTGAGGGGAGTTTTCTCCTGCCTGGAGCTCTGTTTTTTGTTATATAGCCTTCAGCTATATGTATGTTCTCATGTACAGTTACCGTATGTGCATTTTTCAGTAGAAGTTTGGACTAATACACTTCCCTCTGGCTTTTCATACCATCTATGAATTGTTTATCTCTCATCTGACTCCTTCTGCATAATCCTTTCTACTCTTCCAGAAGTAAAATTACCCCCCATTCCCCGTTTCCCTTTTCTCTTACTATCCCCTGCTCTCTAGTTCCTTCTTCTGTTGTCCTCGTGGTTCTTTTCCATTTTCTTGGCTGCTGTGGTTACATCTGAATATGCATTCGCACCTAAGTATCTGGAACTAAGATCGACAAATGAGAGAGAACATACATTGCTTATTTTTCCGAGTCTGTGTTACTTCACTTAGTACAACGGTTTCTAGTTCAATCCATTTACCTGAAAAATATCATGATTTTGTTTTTATTTCTGCTTTGTAAATGGGTAAATGTACCATCCTTTCATTATGCATTCATTTGCTGAGGGACATTTAATTTGTTTCCATTTCTTAGCTATTGTGAAAGAGCAGCAATAAACGTGGTTGTGCAAGGATATCTGTGGGAGGATGAGTCTGTTGGTTATATGACAAGGAGTAGTGAGACCTGATCATATGGCAAATATATATTTATTATTACTGTATGTGCATGAGTCTTTTGTCTGCATGTGTGCAAACAATGCCGGGAGGAGGCATGAGGACAATGTGTACCCTTGTGTTGGGTGTTGTATTAGTCAGGGTTCTCTAAAGAAACAGAAGCAGGGTGCGGGCGGGAGTAGTTACCTGGGCAGGCATCTGCCGCCTCTGCCGCAGGTAGGGGGCCGTGGGTGGGACAGTCCTAGTCTCTTTTGTGCTGGGACCAGAGGGGTCGGTGCTAGCGGCCTGCACCTTGGTGCGGGCGGGAGTAGTTACCTGGGCAGGCATCTGCCGCCTCTGCCGCAGG
>VZQC01012844.1:0-175480 GCA_009823505.1 Rhizomys pruinosus | reverse complement strand
TAATGGTGTATTGAAGTCCCCTAGTGTTAGTGCATGGGGTTAATCTGTGCCTTGAGATCCTGGAATTTTTCTTATATAAGTTTGGTGCACCGAGGTCGTTTGGTTGCATATATTGTTATATGTGTGAAATCTCATCATCTGATTGTTCTTTGATAAAGATTTTTGTATGGCCTTTTGTTCTTTTGATTCTTTTGCTTTGAAGTCTATTTGTCTGATATTAGAATAAGCCACACCTGCTTCTTTTTGGTACACATTTGCTTGAAATTTACTCTCTTCCATTCCTTCACCTCTAAAGTTGATGCGCTATCCTTGAGATTGAGATGGGTTTCTTGTACGACAGCATATAGACTAGGGTTTTGTCCTGAACCATTCTACCAGTCTGTGCTTTTTATTGGGGAGTATATGCCTACATTATATTAAGGTTATAATTGAAAGATGGATGTTGCTTCCTTTTCACTTTATTATCCATTTGTACATCCTAGCTCTGATTTTGGTCTATGGTTTTGTTTTTTTAGTTTCTTTTTTAGGTGTTTGAGGATTGGTTGTCCTCTCTTTTGCCCTTGTTTGCTTCAGTATTTTATGAGAGTTGGTTTTCCAGATAGGTATTCCATTATCTTGTTTATGTCATGGAAGATTTTTCTTCTCTCCTTCAATTATAATCGACATTTTTGATGTGTGGATAAAGGTATTCTGGGTTTGGCTCATTAGTCCCTTAAACTGGGAATGCTTTGCTCCATGTTCCTTGCTTTCATGTTTGAGGCAAAGACAGTCAGTTTTGATTCTGTGAGGATTTCCTTGTATGTGACTTGTTTTTTGTAGTCTCAGAATTTTGTTTTTGTTTTGGCGCTCTAGCATTTTTAAACTATGAAATGGCGTGGGGGTTTTTCTTTTCTGATTCTTGTCTATTTGGGTCCTATGGCTTCTTGTATTTGTATGGGTTTGTCTATTTTAGTTTGGGGCAATTTTCATCCTATTATTCTGGTGAAGATCTGAATCATACTTATTTTCTTGAGATTCTTTCCTTCCTCTATTCCTATGATGCGGAGGTTGATCTTTTCATAGTGTCCCCATATTTCCTGGTTGTTCCACTTTTGTGTATTATTTAAATTTTTCATATCTTATTTTGGCTTTTTAATTGCTCTGTTATCTTGAGATCTGATATTCTTTGTTTGCTTCCTCCATTCTACTCTGAGGCTTTTTCCTTCCTTTTTCTTGATTGATGTGTGTTTAATTCCTTTTTCGTTTCATACTGTGTTTACTTTCATATTCCATATTCCTTTTTGGCTTCTCAATCTCTTCTTGTGTTTCTCAATCTCTTCTTGTGTACTCATTACTTCGTTGGTTGGCTCCTTTTACTTGTTTCTACTTCCTTCGGAGTTTGTTTTTTTCTCCCTCTGTTGCACTTTGTTGAGTTTGTGTGTCTGTTCCTTAGTTTGTGTTCGAATTTTGCACTGTATCACCTCTAGGTCCTTTGGTGGCGTTTTTCATTCTCTCTCTATTAGTTCTCTGTAATTTTTATTGTCTTTTCTCCATTAGTTCTTTTTCTGGAGTTTGTTCAATCTGTTCCTTAGTTCTTTCCTGATGTTATCATTGTATCCTCTAGGCTCCTTTTGGTTTTTTCATTTTCTCTTTAGTTCTTCTGAATTCCTCTTTTGTTCTTTAATTTTCTCTGCATAGGTCTTTCAATTATTTGCACTCTCAACGATTCTTTACCTTGGGTTCTCCATCCTGTGCGTATGCCCATTGTAGCTTATCTTCAACTGGATTTCAGGTAGGCGCTTGGATGCAGGACTTTTTCCGTATGCCATTTACCAGTTTGTCCTTTCGGTCATGTTCTGGGCTGCTCGCTTCCTTTTGTGGTTAGATCACAAATACCTTTTTCACTATGTTAAGAGGATGGTTTTACTTTCCTCCTTTAAGCGTTTTTTTTTTTTTTCCCCTTCTCCTCCTCCTTGTTCTATGGAAGTATTGACTTGTCTAGTTTTCAATATTTTGCAAAACCACTCTTCTCTGCTTGCTCTGAGGTTCTCCAGAAGAGTACTGGGTCTCAAAGGGGGGGTTGCCTACCTCCGGCCAGAAAGTGCGGCACTCAGACCCTCGGTCCAAAAACGGATGTCGCCCACCGTACTTCAGCGGCTGCGGCCGGACTATCCGGATGGCGGTATAGACGACCTGTGCAGGCTGATCGCCAGGCCTACGCGCAGCGCGGCTCTGCCCAGGACACGCCCGCGACCAAGGGCAGGCCTAGCACCAACTAGACCGACCTCTTTGTCCAAGCACAATATACGAACTAGGACTGGTCCGCCCAAGGCGGCCCCCTACCGCGGCAGAGAGGCAGCAGATGCCTGCCCAGTAATACTCCCCCCGCACCAAGGTGCAAGGCAGCTAGCACCGACCCCTTGGACTCCCAGCACAAAAGAGAGATAGGACTGTCCCCCATCGTGCCCCCTCCCCCCTACCTGCCGGCAGAGGCGGCAGATTGGCCCTGCCCAGGTAACTTCTCCCGCCAGCACCCAGATGCAGGCCGCTAACCACCGACCCATCTGGCTTTCCCAGCCAAAAGAGACTAGGACTGTCCCGGCCCACGGCGGCCCCCCTTGCAGGCCAGAGGCGGAGCAGATGCCTGCCCAGTGTAACTACTCCGCCCGCACCCAGGTGCAAGCCGCTTACGCCCGCCCCCTCTGGTCCCAGCACAAAGAGACTAGGGACTGTCCTGCCCACGGCCCCCTACCTGCGTATATAATATATATATATATATATCACTTTGTAAAATACTCGAAAGTGCATCTTTATCATTTGAAAAATTATCAAATTCTTTATATAATTTTATGGTGTCTTTTGATCTATAGAAATTGAATTTAGTAATGTGTTTTTCATGAATATTTCTTTTTGTTTTAAAAATATTTCAAAATATTCTATTTTTATCTTATGTATATGAATGTATTACCTTCATGTAGGTAGGTGCACCCATGTTCTGCAGCCCAAGGATGTTAGAAGAAGGTGTCAGATACTCTGAAACTGACATAAAGGATGGTTGTTAGCCACCATGTGAGTGTTGGGAATCGATCCCTGGTTCTCTCCCAGAGCAGCCAGTGCTCTTGCCCACTGAGCTATCTCCAGCTTTCTTTCTTATTTTATTTTTATGTTTATGAGTGTTTTGCCCTCATGTATGTAAGTGCACCCATGTTGTGAAATGCCCATAGAGGTCAGAAGAGGGCAAAGGGATCCTCTGGAACTGGAGTTACAGATGGTTATTAGCTGCCACATACCTGCTGGGAACTGAACCTGGGTTGTTTGCATGAGTAACCAGTGTTCTTAACTACTGAGCCATCTCTCCCACCCCTGAATATTTCTTTTGGACTTTGTCTGTAAAACAAACTTCTTTCTTATTTCAAGGTCATTGAATTAATACTGATTATTATATTCTAAATTATAGTTCAATTTTTAATGTTCATATTAAGAATTATAAGTTTCTTAGAGTTCGTTTCTGGGCAAGAAGCAAGAGAACCAAACTAGTTTTGTTCCCTGCTATCCTTTCTTCCTCCCTCAACACAAGGAGAAGTCTTCACTGATGTATCTGTCTTTAATTATTGGTCTTTAGGAACAACTCCACCATCCTCTCAGTTTCCACTAAGGAAATTTCTGTCCTTCCCTGTGTTTTACTCATTTGCTTGTGTAACCAGAAAATTTATTTAATTATTGTTCTGCCTAGGGGAGATAAGAATCTCAAGTTCTGGGATACTTTCTCCACTCCCTGGTAGGCAGATCTTCACTTTTTATAGGCAGATTGTTCAGCTTATCTAAGTAAGCTTTCTGAGAACTGATTCAGTGAGTATCATATAAAGGTGAGTTTTGTCTCTGAGAGAATTTACATCCTGCAGTTTGAAATTGTAAGAGTATTTTTGTTTATTTGTTTTTCATTTATTGAGATAGGGTCTCCCGGTAGGCTCACCTTGGCCTGAACCTCACTCTGTAGACTAAGCTGTCTTGGATCTCATGGAACTTCACCTGCCTCTGCCTCCTGAGTGTTGGAATAAAGCACGTGTACCACCAGGCCTGGAAAATAATTGCTTCTTAAATCTGTGCTTAATATATTTTCTGTTATTTTGTTTCTTTACTCTTTCCTGTTTGCTATTATTTTTCAAATAATTCTTTACCTCTCTTTATTGTGGCTTTCATTGTCCACATCAGTGAATCATGTTTTCAATGTCCTCTTGTTTGCATTTCTGAAAATGAGCTTATATCACATCAGCTGATTATCTTTAGAGTCTCACTGTATTTTCCTTTTATTTAAAATATGTTGTTTTCATGGTAGTGGTTATCTTTATCACCCCTGTTCCCAAACTTCTTAGGCAATATGCTTAACCACAGCCCTTGTGTTAGCTTTGCCAAAAGTTTTCATGTTTCTCTAGCAACTTTTTGTTTCTCATGGCGTATGTGTCTTGCATTTGCATCCTGGTTCTGTTTGCTTTTTTTTTTTTTAATTTTTTTTTTTATTATTTATTTTTGTATGTGTATGAATGTATTGTCTGCATGCAGGTCTGTGCACCCGTGTCGTGCAATGCCGCGGAGATCAGAAGAGGGTCTCGGATTCCCCTGGAACTGGAGTTCTCCTGGAATTGGAGTTACAGACGGTTCTTAGCCGCCATGTGGGCGCTGGGGATCGAACCCGGGTCCTCTGTAAGAGCGTCGGTGCTCTTAACCGCTAGGCTATCTCTCCAGCCCCCATGCTTTTTTGATAGTATTTGTGTCCATTCTATGCTAGTTCATTTAAAAATTGTGTTTACTTATTATTTTTATTATTTATTATTTTATTTCATTTTTTTATGTGTATGATTGTACTGTCTGCCTGTAGGTTGTTGTACTCATATTGTGCAATGCCACAGAGGTCAGAAGAGGGCGTCGGATTCCCTTGTGTATTAGTCAGGATTCTCTAAAGAAACAGAAGCAACCGGACTAATATATAGCTATATACAATTTATTGATTTGCTCATGTGACAGAGTTCAAGGAATCCAACAGTAGCCGTGCCACACTGGAGAGGCTGAGAATCCAGGGAACTGCTCATTCCACAAGGCTGGATGTCTCAGTAGTCCTAATCTGGTGCTGAAGGCCCGATGGATTCCAGGAGATCTGCTGGTCTCAGTACACGCTGGGATCCGAGGGGTTGATCACAGCAGCAAGACAAACTCACTAGTGAGAGAGAGGCAATCCACAGGAAAAAAAGGACCAGCTCCCGCTGCCATGGCCTTTAATACTGCTTGCCAGCAGAAGGTAATGCCCACATTTGGGGTGGGCCATCCTTGTTGAGGTAGTCCAATCTAAAGATCCTTTTTCTCTTATTTGTTCCTTAGTCCAGTCAAGTTGACACCCAGGATTAACCATCACACCCTGGAACTGGATTTAAAGATGGTTCTCAGCCGCCATATGGGTGCTGGGAATTGAATCCGGGTCCTTTGCAAGAGCAGTTGGTGCTCTTAACCGCTGAGCCATCTATCCAGCCCGTTTATTTTTATTTTTAATAAATTTTCATTGAAATGCCGTGACTTTAATACAATATATTTTGATTGTATTTAGACCCCATCTCTTATGCATATCCTCCAGTCCTACCCCTGCCCAATTTTATGTACTCTGTTTTACACACATACATACACACACACACACACACACACACACACACACACAGAGTCAAATTTGTATCATCACAGGTACTTTGATGTGAATCCATCTTCTGGAGCCTGGTGAACCTACCAAGGGTCAGAATGCCATTCCCCTTCCCCCCATCAATTGCCACTCATTCCTCAGGTAAGGTTGGGATTTCTTACTCACTTTCTCATGTCTATGCTGGGATTGTTGTCTGATTTGAGATTACATAGGACTTGTGCATGCAGTCACCATTGCTGTGAGTTCATATGAGTAACTGAGTGTCTGGAAAACTCTCTTTCCTTGTGGTCATCCACTACCTCTGGCACTTAGAATCTTTCTACGCTCTCTTTTGCACCTTGAATGTGATGAGTTGGTCAAGGACCAGCAAGTTGTAGGCAGCTTGTGAGTGAGTAGCAGGGCAGTGTTACCGGATAATGGGAAGTACCTTTACTGACACAAGCTGCTGTATCTGTATGAATTATATAGCCTTTGTCATTCCCAGCTGTTTTCTCTTCACAGTAAGGACAACTCACTTTGTCCAGTTGTTCTCTTTGCTTTTACCTTAACCGAAGGCTGAGTCCTCAGAAAGCCCTCTATGGAAGACTTTTTCACTGATTTTTCAAAATTCTTAGGACCTTACTGTAAATGGAACTGATGCATCACACCCCCTCTTCGAGGCCTCAGGGATCTTTAAAGAAGAGGGTGAGGTAAGATAGTTAGAACCAGAGGTGGTAGGTGAATAAAAGAAAGTCATGTTTTCTGGACACAGTAGGGGATCTAAACACATGGTGCCTGTGACAGGATGCAGGAGACCTGGGCAAACACAAACCAGATGAAAACCCAGCATGGAAGTGAGAAGCAAGCACAAAGCCTCTTCCTTAGGTGAGGAACTATTGACAACCTGATGCTAACCAGGAGAAGGAGAATCACTTTTCATGAAGGGTATGATGCTGGTTCAGCTGACCACACCGCAGGGGATAGGCCTAAGAATGTTCAGAGGCAGGCAGATCTTTGTGAGTTAAAGGTCAATCTGGTCTACAGAGTGAGTTCCAGGACAGCTGGGGCTACAGGGAGACCCTGTCTCAAAAAGACCAAAAAAAAACACAAAAAACAAAAAACAGAAGAATGTTTGGAGAACACAAATTAGACTTGATGGGCCTAAAAAGATGGTAGAAGACATGAAGTGGAGGGGGGAGAATGGAGAGGAGGTGGAGGTGGATCTGAGAGGAGATGGGGAGGTGGTTTGAATATGATGAAAATACAATATATGAAATTCTCAAGGAATCAATAAAATATTAAAAATTTAAAAAATTTAAATAAAAAATTCAAAACAACATTTTCAAGAAAAATTCCTCTACTTCTAACCTAACCCCAATTTATATTAAGAAGAAGAAGCTTTTTGTTAGGTAATCTGTGCTATGATGTTCTTGAAAGTTGTCTTATTTTATGGAAATTATTTGTATTTTTTGGTATTTATTGGTATTAGTTTCAAGGAAAAAGAGGCAAAGACTTCATTTTTATTCCACATTTTATGATTCTGAATGTGTAACAATATTTTGAGTAAATTGAAAGAAATGACAAGAAGTTTGCCTCCCTGAAAGAATTAAAATTCATACATGAATTCTTAGCATAAAGTGTTATGATCACTCTGTACATTTATGTTGTGATATTCTTAGAAATTCAACAGTTACTTATGAGATATAAAATTCAACCTAAAATTTCAATAGGGCATGGCATATTAGGTTCTTCAGGTTGCTGGAATAAATGACCACCAATGTGGTTTATAAAACAAAGGAAGTCCTATTATTTTCCTTTCCCTTTTGTACTACTGTAGTTTACTTCCTTTTCCCTGAGTCTTACCCAACCCCTTGTCCATGGCCTATAGAAATTTCCTAACCTCTAGGGGTATTATAAATTACACACACACACACACACACACACACACCCATGGATGTGGGTCTGGGTTATCTCCCTTAGAATTACTGTTTCTAGTTATGTCCTTTACCTGAATAATAGTTCGTGGTGTAAATGAACCACATTTTTATTCATTTACCACTTGATGGATATCTAGGCTGTTTCCATTAATGTGTGTTGAGGGCTGGGTGGGAGTATGGGAAAGGATGACCAACACTTAAAAGCCTTATGAAAAAAACATATGTAAACCTACAACTATAGAAACTCTAAAATATATACTTGTACATATATAAAGAGTTTAAATGTTGTTACCCTATAATATAAGGAAAATACTACCCCAACTAGATACCTCATCTTAACAAATAACACCCTGGTACCTGGAATGGGTTACCTCTCCTATATAAATCAAAAACTATAGAAACTCTCTAAAATATATTCTTGTACATATATAAAGATTTTAAATGGTGTTACCCTATAACATAAGGAAAACACCCCAACAAGATACCTCATCTTAACAAATAACACCCTGGTACCTGGAATGGGTTACCTCTCCTATGTAAACCAACAACTATAGAAACTCTCTAAAATATATGCTTGTACATATATAAAGAGTTTAAATGGTGTTACCCTATAACATAAGGAAAATACCCCAACTAGATACCTCATCTTAACAAATAACACCCTGGTACCTGGAATGGGTTACCTCTCCTATGTAAACCAACAACTATAGAAACTCTCTAAAATATTTACTTGTACATATATAAGGAGCTTAAATGGTATTACCCTATAACATAAGGATAATACCCCAACTAGATAACTGATCTTAACAAATAAAACCCTGGTATCTGGAATGGGTTACTTCCCTTCAAGTTTTTGACCAATGGGTTTTCCCAACTATTACAGGCTATTACCATTGCTCTTAGTTAAATTACAGAACTTGATGGCAAGACTGTATTGCTGAAGGCAACTCATATTTGATTCATAAAACATGGAGAAATCAATCAGATACTGAACTGGCACCTTAATCACTACTGGCCAGCTTTCATGGTGATGGTAGTTTTTATGTATGCTAAGAAGAAAAGTAATAATTCTTCTCTGTCTTACCCAGGTGTGAACCTTGTGAGCTACAATAGCCACTGGTCTAGCAACATATGCGGCTGGTGCAATGGTGGCACAAATGTTACAGCACATAACTAACCACCTGTGGATTAGATTTAGGGCCTCCATGGGATTGAACCTATACCTGGCACTTTTGTTGGGGCGACGGACCTGTGGCTAGACATGTCAAGCACCCTAGTGGAAAACCTGCTCCTAATAACCTATTAAATCAATCTATAATTAAAATGATTCCTAATTACTTATTGTTATACCCATAGATTAGTTCATCTCTCAACCCTCATTAAAGAAGGTTCTTGCAGTAAAGGCAGTTATCAGAGAGACCCCCAACTGGTCAATGTCTATAAAAAAAGAGACTTCAGTGTGCACAGTCTTAAATGGGATGTTTATATGACAAGCTCCCCTTAAAGGCTCAGGGATCTTTGAGGAAGAAGAGGCAGAAAGACTATTAAAGCCAGAGATGGTGGATGTCTAAAAGGAAACAGTGTTTTCCAGACAACAGGGCAGTTGTACATATGAATTCATAAGCAACTATTACATCATGCACCAGACCAGCTCAAGTTCAAGCCAGACAAACCCCAGCATGGAGGGGGCAAGTGGGCATGAAGTCCCACCTCTAACTTAGTAGCTTTTGGTGTATGATAGCTGCTAGAAGAGAGTCAGTTTTCTTTAATGGTGTGACCTTTGGTAGGTTTACTAACTCTCTAGGGCTAATTCCATTTACACAAACATATTGTATTAGATGGAGAGAAAAATAAAAGAGAGGACATGAAATTGGGTTAACAGGAAGGTGGATGGCCTGGGAGGAGTTGGGGGAGGGTAGAATACTATAAAAACACATTGTATGAAACTTCCAAAGAATTAATAAAAACATAGTACTGACACAAAAAAGCAACAAGTCTTTTGTCTTGTAGTCCTGGAGGCTTGATATATGCAACTAAAGTGTTTGCAGAGCTGAGCTTAACTGGGAAATAATCCTTCTTTGACTATTCTAGCTTGGAGGTATTAGTTCAGTCTGTGCCTCAGACTTTCTTTTTTTTTTTCACAGCAGAATTCTTTTTTTTTTTAATGGTGCTTTGTGCATTTCATACATCATTTTCCAATTCAGATCAGGCATATTTCCCTTTCCGTTCCCCCCTACCCCCATCCCATCCCAGATAATGCATTTTGCCATAACTGTCCTGCATCTTTCTCTCAGTTTTTTTTTTTCATTTTTTAGCTATAAGTGATGATCCATGAGTACAAGCATCCTTCATATGAAACCAATTTTCAGGCTGTTGTGCCCAAACCCCCACAGCCCCACCATCCAGTGGGGGTGAGTGTTTGTATGTTCAATCATGTTGATCAAATGAGTGTCCAGACTACATTGCTGTAGTTTCACCATTCACCCCAATCACAGCCCTTATATTCTACCATGCCCCGTCTTCCGCAGATTGTTCCCTAGGCTTAGGAAAGGGGCACAGGTGGATGAGAAGCAAATCAGTCCACACTATCTGGAGCTGTTTTCTTGGACTCTGGTCAATTCTGGCTGTTTCCTTTCATGGGCTGACAGTTTGTCCAGGAATAACCTTTCGATCCTACTAATGAAGCACAAGCAATTAGATATATAGGTATTTAAGCAGCACTAATAGTTATGGTAGGTTACTTTAGCATAGACACATGTTTGGATATGTTAATCCATGAATTACAATTTTCCCCCCTGTTAAATATGACAGGGTCTTACTGTGGCTTATAGCATCTCCCAGCCTGTAGAGGATGTAAACTTGTGGCATCAGCCAGGGTTATTCCTCCAAGGAGAGAGCCAATAGCCTATTAGGTTTGGGATATACAGGCATATGGCCTGCCTCTGTTGCACAGTTTTCCAGGCAGGTGAGGGTAGCTGGTGCTGATGGTGGAGTCTTGTTTGACTCAGGGAGACCCGTATTTGCTTTATTGGTTGAGTGGACTTTGTGTAAAACTCTCTGTTTCCAAGAGCCATCTGTACACTTGCATTGATGTGTGGTCTCAAACATCTTTCCCATGTAACTCAGGTCTTTGGCAGCAGGGCCTTATCGCCCCTCTTCTTGCAGGTATTCCATTTAGAGGCAAGGAGCCTTTACCTTTTGTGGGCCTTGGATCCCTGGCCAACATCTCCATGGTAGAGAATCATTGCTGATGTCAGAGCTCCTGTATTAATATTTTTTGCTCTTAAGTGCATAACTTAAGGACTTTAGTATATATTTGGTCTGAACAGGAAATAATCCTTTTACAGTTCTTTGTCTATTAGTCAATTAAAGCAGTTTTTACCAGTTTATAAGAGATTACCTCTATAATAATTGTCTCCAATTTACAGTTGGAGAGAGACCTCATCTCATCATATTTCTCCTTTTCTATGGGGGTGAGGCAAGAAACTTCCAATCAAAACCTTGCAGCACTAGAAGGTAGTTTCATTAGGACTCATTATAAATAGTTGTTACAAGTAGGATCCACAGAGGGGTTTGATGTTTATGAGCAATCTGAGGCTTTTCTTCCTTTCAATGTTCAGACAGGTCAACCTTTCAGTTGGCACTTTCTGGTTACATCCTACTCAATGCAAAGCTGGATCTTTTCTTTCTTCAGCCATTAAGATGGTGATATTTTGTCTTGTTGGACCACAAATCTTTCCCGTAGTTAGTTTTAGGATTTGATTGCAAGGTTTTGACAAAAAGGGTTCATGTCTATCCTGTATCCCCCCTTTTTTTAACCCATGAATCTCCAGAAAACAGTTGTATTATACATATATATAAGCAAGTCATACGGTGTCAAGGCACAAATTTCATCAAATTCACCCATTTGTTTTGGGTGACTATATATGTTAACTTGGGAAGCAAACTTAATTTTCATTAAATCATCTTAAAGAGAATGCTACAAGTGTGATACTGTACAACAAGATTAGACCATATAGTAAACCACATTTGTATGTACCAATCCCAAATATTGTCTACCAGTTTTTTTAAAACAAATGTGGACTAACAGGATTTATATCTCCATTTAACTCAGATGCATTGACCGTTTTTTCAGAGTCTGTAAACCAATGTCTACAGGAAACAAAACTGAAAAGAATAAAGTAATATAGATGGGAGAAGAAGGAAAGAGGAAAAGAAAAAAAAAAAAGAGAAAAGAAAATCTTCCATTACATTAAACAAGATGAAAGAACACAAGTACAGGAGAGTATATCCTTGTAACTTCACACCCATTCAACTAGAAATTACTCCAAATAGACTAAATTTCAATGACATAATCGAGGCAATTACATAGACAGCCACGTGTTCAACCTCTCCCAACCCTGCCGCCTTATCCGCAGAAGTCATCCACCCGATATCCTTCTCCAAGTCCAATACTTCTGACCAGTTTGCACATCTGAATCTCTGTGTGTTCTGTTTACGTATATTGCATCCGACAAGTATCTCCACAGAGAAAGTAACTTCTGGAGTTATTACGACGTGAACTAGCATCCACATACTGAGGGCACACCATTTGTTGTTTGGTTCTTCTGGGACTGTGTTACATCACTTAGAATAAATGTCTCTAGCGTCCGAATCCTTTAGCCTGCAAATTTCATTTGGCATAGTGGACTAATAAAAGTGTCCCTCATTCTACTGCTGCACCAGAACTCCCACGTTTGTTAGACTAGTAGTGTAACATGATAATCCAACATAGATTCGCTCTCTACTCCACTCATCAGATTAAGGGAGCACTCATGGACGCAAAAATGGGAAACAGAGATATAGCTGATAGAAAGAAGCAAAACTAATCCTCTCAATAATACAGCCCCTTTAGGAATTTCCAGCATTATATTGGCGTATTGTGAACAGAGCTCGCTAAATTACTAACACCCAATTACTGCAAACTTAAGATAACAGCAGTTTCATTGTGTCGCTGGGCAGAAGAAGAAGTGTGTCGTTGTGGGGTAATTTAATGAACACCACAGGAAAATCCCGAGATATGACTCTGTATAGTGGGCATAATTGGATCAAGTCCTTCCAAGATTACTTTGACAAGATCTTCTCCATCCCTCTCAAGAGACTGTCAAACCACCACTGATCTTCCATAGTGGCTGTGATCAGTTTTACATTCGCGCCTACCACCGACCAGCATTAATGTACGTTGACCCTTTCCCTAACAGACCTCTCGACTGAAAAGAACAATACCTTTCCAAGAAGAATGGAGTACTACAATTCAAAGCAGCATGGCCTTCCTGATCTAGCGCGGTGCATTATTCTCCAGTGTCTAATATCAGACACAACAAGTTTTTAAGAGACGTCAATGTGAAACAATAATCTTCCCAAAAGTGGACTAACTACGATGTGACGGTTTTCAAGTTACATTTACTCGCTTGTCAATATTTCCACCAGATATAAAATAAATCATACTAAGTCATGAGAATGCTTGAGTTCAAACTTTTCATCTATTAGAAAAATATGATTACTATTTGGCGCACGCCAATCTCTTTTTGCCTTATGCCATTTGCCTGACAACATTATGTCATCATATCATCACCGAATCTTTTGCCTCCTACTCTATATTGGAAGCTAAGGCACGAAGTGAAATTCATATACTCCTCTAGATTACTCTTTCTTAGCTTTCTTTTAATTTTTTGTGTATGAGTATAGCTTGGGTATTACTCTCGTTAGAGATTAATGCTTTTGTCAGATGTATCTGCAGTGTGAAGGAGGATGCTACGATTCATTCCTGAGACTGCTCCCCCCACTAACGTACGCTGCTGAAGGATTTTGTCTTTTCCTATTTGTTTTCTTTTTAAAGGAAGATGTACGGAAGACAACAGGCTAACTATGTACCGGCACACACGCCCATCATGCAACTGGGATTGATTGAATCGTGCACTTGCCATTTGGTCACAAAGTGTTGAATTGCATAATGCTCTCAAATTGCACCAAGCACTGCCGCTCAACACCATGTTGTGGATATCATAAGGGCAATAGTTGTGTGCTTGGCGCTCGCTTCATACGCCTTAGTAGTCACAGGTCTATTGAGTTGAAAGGATCATTGGCCATATGGCTAGACGACATCGACTGTAATGTAAGACAACTTCTATTCTATGTCTACATAGCCGTAGTGCCAGTCAGCTTGGCATTGGATCCGCTATCATCTCCAAACCTGGTTTCTACAACCCTTGTGAAATGGCCTTACCTACTTGAGTCTCTCGTTGTTGCCGTCTCGGGGAGGGGGGGGTGTGACTTTATGGCTCTGCAATTAGGCAAAACAGACTAGTTTGAGACAGATAGGAGGGCATTTAATTCCCTACATGTTTCTTTCATAAGTATGAAAGTGCGTATACTTTCCCTCAATATGATTGCGTCACTCACCAGCATGTATAGCTGAAATTTAAAGGCAAATCTAGAGATGTGATTAAGAAAACTAATTCCAGATAGCTTGTGTCTTCTTAGAGCTCCCCTTGTCAGACTACTTGGAGAGAAGAAGTCCTAGCGCTGAGATGTTTGAAGAATGAAGCTCAGTTTTGGAGAAAGCCGATCGATATCTCACGTATGTATGTCCAATTTGTCAAACGGGTGAAGAGCACTCTTGTACATTTTTTTATTTATGCACGAGTTTTCCCTCTGAAAACATAACATAGTACAGGACTGGTTTTATGACTAGATAAGCCCATCCACTGATGTGTCATAAGAGCAAAGTAGGTAGCTTTGATTACGAAATTTGAGAGGCTCCATAAAGATGGTAAATGCATCAAAGTAAGATCAGCGAGAGGAAATACTCGCAAAGGGAACTGAACACAGCCTCTATCGCAAGTTATGTAGACTTCGTTATGCACTCGAAAGAGGAGCAGTGATGCTGTGAGGAGGAATATCAAAGCGTTCGGAGAAGCAGAATTGGGTTTATTGTCGTAAGCTGATATTTACCACAAAATAGTGAAAATAATGCATAGATTTCGTTCCTTTCTCAAAGCGCCTGGAAGAAAATCTATATCGAGGGATTCCGCTGAAACATTGGCTAAGAGATTAAGCCACTTAACTTCTCGATTCGATGAAAAAATTTTAAATAATACACAAAATAGCACATAGTTTGGCAATCAGGACTGCCGGTGGTTTAGGCAGACCCTGAGCATCATTTATTCGTAAAGTAGACTATTCAATCTCTCTGCCCTAGATATCGCATCCAGAGAATAGATTGACAGAGGGGAGTTTGTACAACGAACCTTAATCCTCGATGATACATTCTTCAATTGCTTTCTTCAGAGGTTAAAATTTTTTGTTGTAGAAATCCGTATGGTAGTCATCTTGGTTTCACGTTCTGTATCATGGTTACTCAGTTCACGGGTATTGTATAATATATGTAGTTGTTGATCTATATTTTTATATATTCATATATCTTCTAACTATGTATAACGAGTAAGCACTCAAAGACACGCCAATAACAAGTGTACCTCACGCAAGATCACGTAGTCCCAGGCTTAGGTCCATTACTACCCTTACAACCATCGTAGCATAAGATCCCAGGAGAACATAACGGCCTCCCTCTACACAACTCACAGAAGATCCGCACTGACTCTTTTCGATCTGTTCAGAAGAATGCTTAACGTAGGAGCCACTTAAAAAACAGAACGACGCATATGCAGATCTCTCAGAACGCCTGCACCGACGCAGCACGAAAGAGACAACTATAAGGTGCTGACCTGATCTAATG
Organism: Rhizomys pruinosus; assembly: GCA_009823505.1. Taxonomy (NCBI): domain Eukaryota; kingdom Metazoa; phylum Chordata; class Mammalia; order Rodentia; family Spalacidae; genus Rhizomys; species Rhizomys pruinosus. The sequence goes on along the minus strand of VZQC01012844.1, from coordinate 160,125 downwards.
GTGTGTGTGGAATTATTTGACTATCAGAATGTACAGAGCTGACTTTCTCCTTGTTTAGAGTAGATGGTGAAAAGAGGCTCTCCTTGTAGTTCCTTCTTCCAGTTGCATGTTGTTGGAGTGTTGTTAATGAAGAAAAGGCTGATCCGATGCTGATTATGTGTCTCAATAGACGATTTTATCTCTTAGTGTTAAAGATGACGTGTTATACCCCACTTTTACCAATAAGCTATGCCTCTAAATTAGTTCCTCTACGAGAGTTTGTGGGAGGTTACTTACCCAGCCCAATAAATGTTTTGATCTAATAGTGTTGCTTAGACAATCGCTTAGTAAACAATCATATCAAAATCAGCAAAAAGGGATAGCTGACTCCCTCTTTTCCAATTTAGAATCTCTTTCAATTTCCGTTTTTGCATATGACACTATATATCGCTTCCCCTAGTCGAAGGCGTATATCCAGCATATAATTGAAATGAGAGGAGAGAGTGGTGACAGACAAATTGCAGGACTTGTGCCCCCGCAGAGAAAAGCCAACACTCAGGAGAGTTCCTGCCTTTAAGGGACATGCTTCTGTCATTTCCCCATTCTAAAGCAATTGAAATAGCTTGGCTGTAGGTTGCATTCCTGTATATGGCTTACAAGTTGAGCATTGTATAATTTAAAGAGGAGTGAATAGGGCACCCCTCCAGTCCAGGGCACTCCCTCCAGGACTTCCTCATTAGACAAGATTGAAGGAGATGCTGGTGCATAATATTGTCAAGAGACTGTTCTCACAAACTCAATTGAACTGGGATGATGAGGTGATGGATTTGTATTAAGGTTCAGTGTTATACCTATAAGATATCATAGATGAACCGTTTATGAATTTTGTCGAGTATTTTGAACATCAAGTCGCTCTAGGTATAGGAAGATCCAACTGAGTCAAATACGCGTGAGACTGTATTTTCTGACAGTTGTGAGTTGTATATGATCTCGATTTGCCAGAATCAACTTTTATGATGAGATTTGTGGTACATCTTCTAGTAATTACATTTAGGGAGCCATGGGTCTTATTGTTCTCCTTTTTGGTATGATATGTAGCACGATGCTGCTTCATAGAAGGGAATTTTGGGAGAAGTCCCTCCGTTTGTTCCTTCTATACAATTTAAGTAGTAATGGTATGTAATCTTTTCGAAATTTTTATAGAAACTTGCCGTGAAACCATTCTGGGCCTTGGATTTTTTTTTGAGTTATTATTATCTCTTTTTTTTATTTATTCCTTTTGTTATTTACTTTGTTTCTCTTACTGTTGAGCTTGGGCTTGATTCCCAGGATTTTTCAGAATATTATCCATTTTCTAGGTTTTCAAAACTTCGTAGAGTATAGAGTTTTTTGAAGTAGTCGCCATAGAGATTGTCTGGATCTTTTCATTGTCTGTGGTAATATTTCCCCTTTGGCCTCACAGACGTCTATTAGATTGGGGTTTTCCACCCTCTTTCTTTTGGTTAACTGGGCTAGATGCTCTGGTCTATGCTTGTTTATTCTCTCAATAGAAACCACCCACTTTTGGATTCCATTGATTTTTTTGTCTGGTTTCTATTGTTTCTTTTATTGATCTCTTGAGATTCTTTCTCCTTCCTCTATTCCTATGATTCAGACATTGACCTTTTCATAATGTCCCATATTTCACTGGTTGTTCCACATTTTGTGTATGTTTAATTTTCATAGTCGTTTATGTTGAGTTTTTTATTGCTCTGGTTTATCTTCCAGATTCTGATATTCTTTGTTCTGCTTCCTCCATTCTACTTCTGAGGCTTTTTCCTTTCCTTTTCTCGATTGAATCTCAGCAGACAATCATATGAATATTCTCACCCAAACGCCAGCAGAATACACTTTCTACTCAAGCACCTCATGGAACATTCTCCAAATAGTGACATATACTGGGACACAGGAAAAAAAACTCAACAAATAAAAAAGATTGAAATAATCTCATGGATTCTATCAGACCACATCAGTCAATAAAACTCAATATCAACACCAGAATTAACCCTAACAACCTACGGAACACATGGAGACTAAACAACACTATTCCTGAATAATGAGAGGGTCAAGGAAAAAAAAAAAGAAAGAAAAAAAATAAAAACATTCCTGGAACTGAATGATCAATTGATAAAAACAACACAGCAAAATCCATAGGACACTTTAAAAGCAGTCTAAGGGGAAGTTTTTTAGGTCTAATTGTCTACATTAATAAAACAGAAAGAACACAAGTGAATGATCTAACACTGCAGCTAAAAATACTCCAGAGACAACAACAAATGAACCCTAAACGGAGCAGACAAGAAGAAATAACAAAAATCAGAGCAGAGATCAATGAAATAGAAACAAAGAAAACCATACAAAAATCAATGAATCCAAAAGTTGGTTCTTTGAGAGAATAAACAAGATAGACCTCTAGCCCAGTTAACCAAAAGAAAGAGGGAACAACACCAAATCAATAGAATCTGTGACGAAAGGGGAAATATCACAACAGACAATGAAAAGATCCAGACAATCATACGTGACTACTTCAAAAACTTATATTCTACTAAGTTTGAAAACCTAGAAGACATGGATTAATATCTGAAATCCTGGGAATCACCAAAGCTCAACCAGGAAGAGAATGTTTTAAAAGTTATGTATTCCTGCCTGGAGAGATAACTAAGTGGTTAAGAGCACCAACTGCTCTTGCAGAGGACCCAAGTTCGATTCCCAGGACTGAAATGGCAGCTAAGAACTATCTTTATCTCCAGTTCCAGGGGAATCTGACACCCCCTTCTGACCTCTGTGGCATTGCAGGGCACCGGTGCACCAACCTACATGCAGACAGTACACTCAAGCACATAAAAAATAAAATTAAATTAAAAAGAAAAAAAAACAAGATTATAGGATATGTGGAAGGCCTATTGAGGGGCCACAGTTATTTCAAAAAAAGTTCTGTATTCATTGAATAGTAAATAGATTAGGAAAAAGACATTCAGTCATACATCTGTAAGGTCATAAGCTGTGAAAGTGATTTTGAATAACAAACATGGAACCACTCACGGGCGGAAATAGTAGCAGCAGTAGGAATTGTGAGCTTCAGTCCTTACGCAGGCATACAATCTGTCATTTGAAACATTTCAGGCCCCATATTTTCAGGAATTCAGACAATTTTAAAAAGGCCTTAGACCCGGAAAGAACCCAGCTCCAAGGCTACTTGCCCAGGTGACTTCTGGGCATCCCACCCAAAATTGCAGCCGCAGGGCCCTGGCCGAAACTCCAGAACCTTTGGCCCGGAGCTCGGGCCATTCCCCAAAAGGCTCAGACCCGGAAAGAACACAGTTCCAAAGCTACTTGCCCAGGTGACTTCTGGGCAGCCCGCACAAAGTTGCAGCCACACTGGCCCAGGCCCGAATCTCTGGACCCTCTGGCCCTGTGCCAGGGACCTGCCCAAAAAGCCTAAGACCCGGAAAGTTCCCAGCACCAAAACTACTTGCCCAGGTGACTTCCAGGCAGAACGCCCAAAGCTGCAGCCACACTGGCCCTGGCCCTAATCTCTGGACACTCTGGCCCAGTGCCCGGGTCCCGCTGCAAAGGCCTCAGACCTAGAAAGAACCCAGCTCCAAAGCTACTTGCCCAGGTGACTTCCAGGCAGCCCGCCCAAAGGTGCAGCCACACTGGCCCTGGCCCAAATCTCCAGACCCTCTGGCCCGGTGCCCGAGTCCTACCGCAAAAGCTTCAGACCTGGAAAGAACCTAGCTCCAAAGCTACCTAAACAGGTGACTTCCAGGCAGACTGCCCAAAGGTGCAGCTGCACTGGCCCTGGCCCAAATCTCCTGACCCACAGTCGCGGCTCCCTTGTCCTGCCCAAAAGGCCTCAGACCCGGAAATAAACCAGCTCCAAAGATACTTGCCCAGGTGACTTCCGGGCAGCCAGCAAAAGGTGCATCTGCACTGGCACAGGCCCGAATCTCCAGACGCTTTGGTCCAGCACCCGGGTCCCGCCCCAAAAGCCTCAGACCCGGAAAGAACCTAGCTCCAAACCTACTTGACCAGGTGACTTCCGGGCAGCCCGCCCAAAGGTGCAGCCGCACTGACCCTGGCCCAAATCTCCGGACACTCTGGACCGGTGCCCAGGACCCGCCTAAAAGGCTCAGACTGGGAAAGAACCCAGCTCGAAAGCTACTTGCCCAGGTGACTTCCAGGCAGCCCGCCCAGTGGTGCAGTAATACTGGCCCTGGCCGAAACTCCGGACCCTCTGGCCGTGCACCCGGTTATCACCCCAAAAGGCCACAGACCCTGAAAGAACACAGCTCAAAAGCTACTTGCCCAGGTGACTTCCAGGCAGCCCGCCAAAGTTGCAGCCTCACTGGCCCAGGCCCGAATCTCTGGACCCTCTGGCCCTGTGCCCGGGTCCCGCCCAAAAAGCCTAAGACCCGGAAAGTTCCCAGCTCCAAAACTACTTGTCCAGGTGACTTCCAGGCAGAACGCCCAAAGCTGCAGTCACACTGGCCCTGGCCCTAATCTCCAGACACTCTGGCCTGGCGCCCGGTTCCTGCTGCAAAAGCCTCAGACCCAGAAAGAACCCAGCTCCAAAGCTACTTGCCCAGGCGACTTCCGGGCAGCCCACCCAAAGGTGCAGCCACACTGGCCCTGGCCCGAATCTCCAGACCCTCTGGCCTGGTGCCCGGGTCCTACTGCAAAAGCTTCAGACCTGGAAAGAACCCAGCTCCAAAGCTACCTACACAGGTGACTTCTGGGCAGACCTCCCAAAGGTGCAGCCACACTGGCCCTGGCCCGAATCTCCTGACCCTCAGTCCCGGCTCCATTGTCCCACCCAAAAGGCCTCAGACCCAGAAATAACCCAGCTCCAAAGATACTTGCCCAGATGACTTCTAGGCAGCCAGCAAAAGGTGCATCCGCACTGGCCCTGGTCTGAATCTCCAGACCCTCTGGTCCGGCACCCGGGTCCTGCCCCAAAAGCCTCACCCGGAAAGAACCCAGCTCCAAAGCTACTTGCCCAGGTGACTTCCAGGCAGCCCGCCCAAATGTGCAGCCTCACTGGCCCTGGCCTGAATCTCCAGACCCTCTGACCCAGCACCCGGGTCCAGCCCAAAAGACCTCAGACCGGGAAAGAACACAGCTCCAAAGCTACTTGCCCAGGTGTCTTCCAGGAAGCCCGCCCAAAGGTGAAGCCACACTAGCCATGGCCTTAATCTCCAGACCCTCTGGCCCTGCGCCTGGGTCCCGCCCCAAAAGCCTCAGACCCGGTAAGAACTCAGCTCCAGAGTTACTTGCCCAGGTGACTTCCGGGCAGCCCACCCAAAGGTGCAGCCACACTGGCCCTGGCCCAAATCTCTGGACCCTCTGTACCAGTGCCCAGGACCTGACTAAAAGGCTCAGACACGGAAAGAACCCAGCTCGAAAGCTACTTGCCCAGGTAACTCCCAGGTAGCCTGCCAAATAGTGCAGCCACACTGGCCCTGGCCCAAAACTCCGGACCCTCTGGCCATGCGCCTGGTTTCTGCTCCAAAAGGCCTCAGACCCGGAAAGAACACAGCTCAAAATCTACTTGCCCAGGTGACTTCCAGGCAGAACCTCAAAGCTGCAGACACACTGGCCCTGGCCCTAAACTCCGGACCCTATGGCCTGGTGCCTGAGTCCTGCTCCAAAGGCCTCAGACCCGGAGAGGACCCAGCTCCAAAGCTACTTGCCCAGGTGACTTCTGGGCAGCCCGCCCAAAGTTTCAGCTGCACTGACCCTGGCCTGAACCTCCAGACCCTCTGGCCCGGCGCCTGGGTCCCGCCGCAAAAGCTTCAGACCTGGAAAGAACCCAGCTCCAAAGCTACTTACCCAGGTGACTTCCGGGAAGACCGCCCAAAGGTGCAGCTGCACTGGTCCTGGCCCCAATCCCCTGACCCTCAGTCCTGGTTCCCGTGTCCCGCCCAAAATCCTCAGACCCAGAAATAACCCAGCTCCAAAGATACTTGCCCAGGTGACTTCCGGGCAGCCCACCCAAAGGTGCATCTGCACTGGCCCTGGCCCAAATCTCCGGTCCCTCTGGTCCGGCACCCAGGTACCACCACAAAAGCCTCAGACCAGGAAGGAACACAGCTCCAAAGCTACATGCCAAGGTGATTTCCGGAAGGCCGCCCAAAGGTGCTGCTTGACTGGCCCTGGCCCGAAACTCCGGAACCTCTGGCCTGGCCCCCGGGTCCATCCCATAAGGCCTCATACCTGGAAATAACCCAGCTCCAAAGCTACTTACCCAGGAGATTTCCAGGCAGCCCACCCAAATATGCAGCTGCACTGTCCATGGCCCCAATATCTGGACCCTCTGGCCTGGCGCCCAGGTCCCTCCCCAAAAGCCTCAGACCCAGAAAGAACCCAGCTCCAAAGCTACTTGCCCAGGTGACTTCCAGGCAGCCCACCCAAAGGTGCAGCTGCACTGGCCCTGGCCCTAATCTCCAGACCCTCTGGCCCAGCACACGGGTCCAGCCCAAAAGGCCTCAGACCGGGAAAGAACCCAGCTCCAAAGCTACTTGCCCAGGTGACATACGGGTAGCCCTCCCAAAGTTGCAGCCCCACTGGCCCTGGCCGGAAATTCCGGACCCTCTGGACCGGTGCCCAGATCCCGCCCTAAAAGCCTCAGACCCGTAAATAGCCCAGCTCCAAAGCTACTTGCCCAGGTGACTTCCAGGCAGCCCACCCAAAGGTGCAGCTGCGCTGGCCCTGGCCCTAATCTCCGGACCCTCTGGCCCAGCACACGGGTCCAGCCCAAAAGGCCTCAGATCGGGAAAGAACCCAGCTCCAAAGCTATTTGCCCAGGGGACTTCCGGGCAGCCCGCCCAAAGGTGCAGCCTCACTGGCCCTGGCCAGAATCTCCAGACCCTCTGACCCAGCACCCGGGTCCAGCCCAAAAGACCTCAGACCGGGAAAGAACACAGCTCCAAAGCTACTTGCCCAGGTGTCTTCCGGGAAGCCCACCCAAAGGTGAAGCCACACTAGCCATGGCCTGAATCTCCAGACCCTCTGGCCCTGCGCCTGGGTGCCGCCCCAAAAGCCTCAGACCCGGTAAGAACTCAGCTTCAAAGCAACTTGCCCAGGTGACTTCCGGGCAGCCCGCCCAAAGGTGCAGCCGCACTGGCCCTGGCCCAAATCTCTGGACCCTCTGGACCAGTGCCCAGGACCCGACTAAAAGGCTCAGACATGGAAAGAACCCAGCTCAAAAGCTACTTGCCCAGGTGACTTCCAGGTAGCCCGCCAAATGGTGCAGCCGCACTGGACCTGGCCCGAATCTCTGGACCCTCTGGCCCGGTGCCCGGGTCCCACCCCAAAAGCCTAATACCTGGAATGAACTCAGCTCCAAAGCTACCTGTCCAGGTGACTTCCGGGCAGCCCGCCCAAAGGTGCAGCCACACTGGACCTGGCCTGAATCTGCGGACCCTCTGGCTCAGCGCCCAGGTCCTGCCCAAAAGGCATCAGACCTGGAGAGAACCCAGCTCCAAAGCTACTTGGCCAGGTGACTTCCGGGCAGCCTGCCCAAAGTTGCAGCCTCACTGGCCCTGGCCCGAATCTCCGGACCCTCTGTCCTGGCACCCAGGTCCAGCCCAAAAGGCCTCAGACCCGCAAAATGTGCCTCAGACTTTTATAACACTCTCTTCTCTCTTGTCTGTCTGTATCTCTTCTTATTTCAAGGAGACCAAACAGACAAAATCATAGGCCCTCTCTTCTCTATTATTATTTCATATTTATCCAATTATATTAGCAATAATGCAAGGGTCTTATTTCAAATACTTATATATTCTAAGTATTGTGAGTTTGACTTCAGTTCAAAGCTCATAACAGCTCAACGTCCATCATTGTTTAGTAGAGAAATAATAAGCTAATTGTTTTAATTTCTGACTTTTTTGGTGGGGGTGATCTTTTTGAGGCAGGGTCTCTGTGTAGCCCCAGCTGTTCTCGAAATTACTATGTAGACCAGACTGTTCTTGAATTCACAGAGATCCACCTGCTTCTGTCTCCAGAGAGTTGACATTAAATGCATGTGCCACAATGCCCAACTCTTAACTTCTAATTTTTATTAAACAGATAAGTAAGACTTATGAAATAACTTGTTAAAAACATATGCATTGTTCTTTTTGTGGCAGCTAATCTTGTTTTAATTTTATTAAATTAACATTTTTGCATAAATTTTTAAATTGATTTTTTGGTGTATTTCATAGATAGCATCTCGGTCAGTCTAGATCACATTTGTACCACATTCTCCATTGGCTCCTCCCACAGCCCAGCCTCCCACTGCAATTCATACATTCTGTCATCTTTGTTAAGGCCTATTATGCCAAATTAATCTCCCTGGCTTGTTCCTCAGTTCAAGTTTATCCACTGAGCTATTGTCAGCAAATCCAGCAACCTTCCCTTTAAGAAGATCTGTTTTTCCTCACCCAACGGTAATCAGCTGCCAATTTTTCTTTAGCTAAGATTAGGTTCTGCTGCCCATTTCTGCATTTCCATGCTGGGATTTTGTCTAGTTTAACCTGAATGGGTCTTGTGAGTGTAGGTTCATAGGAGCAGGATCCCAGGCATTTGTAGGCTCTATTTCCATATGGTCTTGCACCAACTCCTTGGCTCTTACAGTTTTTCTGCCTCCTCTTCTGCCATGTTCTCTGAGCCCTGTGTGAGTGAAGATGAATATAGTAGACCTGCCCATGGACCCACATTCTGTAGACGTCAAATCTCCACGGCTTGGCCATTTATATAGTTAAAGTTCCTGGCTCCCTGTTGCAAGAGGAGCTTCCTAAATGAGAGTTAAATAGTGTCTTCTTGGTCCCTTGTTCTAGGTTGCATTGTAGATGTGCCACTTAGGCTTGGGCAATTCACAGACATTATTTCTAGTTTAATACCTTAAAAAAAATTATGAAAATGGAGAAATATTTACAAGAGTCAGAAAAGCGTTTAGTTGGAGAGGAAGAAGTTTCATTGAATAGAGTAAGGATTCAAGGGTGGCGTTTTTTACTCTAAACAGCTGCTGATATGTAAAAACACCCTTCAGAATATACTTCTATGTACTTTCTTCTGTAGAAGACTCTTAAGAAAAACATACTTTATTAATTAAAGCAATGGTGAGCACCTGTTGCTACAGAAGCACTCGGAGGAGGAAAGTGTTGTACGAGCCACTGGTCCACTTGACCCTAGACTTAGAGGTTTCCTCAGAAACATGTTTAGTGCTCAGGTAAACTGAAATGGTTGATCACCATGCATCATTTAAAGCTCTTCCCCACTGGAGAGGCCACTAAGTGCAAAGGAGAAGCCCTGAATGTCTCACTAGTTGGTGAAGCTGTGGTAGGAAATGTATTAATAAAAATGCAGTGTATTTGTGGCGATTTGCATGAGAACTATCTTCCATCCACTTACATACTTGCACACGTTGTCCCCACTTGGTGGCGCTGTTTTGGGGGTTTAGGATATCTGGTCTTGCTGAAGTATGCCTTGGGAGTGGCCGTTGAGGGTTCATAGGTGGTCTCACTTCCAGTTTCCCTGCGTCTGCTTTCTGCACAGTGCTTGATGGGCACTCCCAGCTTTCTGGTCTATCCTCCTCTTGCCATGCCTTCCCTGCTGTTATGGATTCTGCCCCTGGAACCATGTTAACAAATGTTAAGTTTGATTTGGTCATTGTGTTTCATCATAGCAACAGAAAAGTAATACAAAATCAAACTGCTAATTCTGTCTCCTATTTTGTTTGTAATTATGTACATATTAAAACTGCATGTGTAATTAACTCTAACAGTTAGTTGATACAAAAGGACTGATAAAGGGGAAACAGAACGAGCTTGGCATTAAACAGGCACCAGGGACCCAGGACCACTATCCCTAATGTTTCCCTTGGTTCTGTCATGTCCTAATAAAGATGTGTTGCTTTTTCATTGGGATTATCCTTCCACTCTCTCAGAGGTATCTGCATGGACTATTCCTTCAAAACATTTGGTTTCTTGATTAATAGAAACAGTTTATGTAAAGGTTGAATTGCTGTTATCTTTTACTGATATCCAGATGAATTAAACTTGTATTATTTACACAATGGAGGAAATCACACTGTTCTAAGTAGCGAGGTGTTTCCCTTTCCTCCTTCCATTCTTCTCTTTCCCCTCCTTCTTTGGCACTAGCCTGGTGGCATGTACAATCTTAGCAGTTTTCTTTGAGTCATTTAAGTAATTTAACTTTCCAAAATAACTATGCTTATTAGGTTTTAGAAATATCTCCCACCTGTGTAAATAATTGGTTCATGTTAAATACATAAATTTGAATACAAATGGATAATCAAATAAAAAGCCACCTATACCTGGAAGATATTTAGATATTACCGTTATAAAGATCAATATGCTATTAGAAAGTGAGGAAAGCTGGTATGGTGAAAAAATATTTAGTTCTAAGCAAAAGAAATTTTAAAATCCCATCTTTAAAGCATTTCCATTCCCTGTGGATTTGTCTATTGTTTTGCATGGGGCCTTTAATTCTTTTGGTTTTGCTGGGACATAGGAACACACACACACACACACATACTAAATGCTGGGACATAGGATCACACACACACACACATGCTAAATGCTGGGATATAGTAACACACACACATGCTAAATGCTGGGATATAGGAACACACACACACACGCTAAATGCTGGGATATAGGAACACACACACACGCTAAATGCTGGGATATAGGAACACACACACACATACATTCACATGTTAAATGCTGGGCTATAGGAACACACACACACACACACACACACACACACACACACACCTGCTCAGACACAGAGTTACATTCAGCTTATGATGAATACAAAGCAATCTTAATTGTGTAAAGGTATAGCAGTGTGATATGCAGAAGACTGCGGAAAAATGTGAACTTGTGATATGATAATAGCTTCTTTTTTATTATTTTTTAAAATTTTATTTATGTCTGTATGTGTATGAATGTACTGTCTGCATGTAAGTTTGTGCACCCGTGTCATGCAATGTCATGGAGGTCAGAAGAGGGTCTCAGATTCCCCTGGAACTGGAGTTCTTCTGGAATTGGAGTTACAGACGGTTCTTACCGCCATGTGGGTGCTGGGGATCGAACCCGGGTCCTCTGCAAGAGCAGTCGGTGCTCTTAACAGCTAGGCTATCTCTCCAGCCCTGATAATAGCTTCTTAAAAAGAGAGTTTAAAATAATATTGAGGAAATGCAAAGTCAGAAAGACATAAGTATGAGTAGTTATTTAATGATTTAAGATTTTGAACTTATATTTATTTTATGTATATGAGTGTTATGCCTGCATGTGTGTAAGTGCACTCATGTGCATTGCCCACAGAGAACAGAAGAGGGCATCGGATTATTGGAACTGGAGTTACAGATGGTTGTTAGCCACCACATGGGGCCTCTGCAAAGCAGCCAGTGCTCTTAACTGCTGAGCCATCTCTCCAGCCCTATTTAACAATTGTTTATGTTCAAGAATAGCTACTTTTTACTGAACTCCTTGTTAGACTCATGTGATCATTTTGGTTTCTTTCCAAATTTTGAAAATATGTTTCCTCAGATATTTAAATCTCAGAGTATTTTATTCTGTCATGTTGGCTAATAACTGGGATTCACATAAGATTTTTAATTTTTCCACCTATCAGTGTGCAGCCTGTACACATATGCACACACACACCCAACCCCACTCTCACCCACAACTCCTAGATTTCAGTATCTTCATTCCTCAGTGGCCTTATCTGAGAAGATTGTTGACTCTGTGATGAGTTTGTGATAATTTAGTCTGATATATGACTTTAAAAAACTTTCAGCTTATAACTTTCTGTTGACTTTGTGGAATAAACTGGAATTTGTTGCTTGTCACCTTCTGAGGAGGATTCATTAGCATACATCAGTGTGTGAATGATTGCCTCGAGGATTTTAGTGGAATCTTTACTGCTTTCTGGAGTGGAAAAATTATAGCTATATTTTCTAGTGTGATACCTATATACTGGAGAAAATAATGCATGGCCTTCTTGATGGCATGAGTTGTCTGGTGGGTAAACAGGATAAAATATTAAGGAATGCTCTGGACTCTCCTATAGAAACAAATGGTGTAGCAGTTAGTTCCACACTGTCTTGGTGATTAGGAAGATCCCCACTTTGCCTGTGAGATTTAATCTCTTGAGACCAATTCTATATTTTTCTGTGGTTTTCCTTTTAAATTTGTTAATGCAGTTGAATTTCATACAGTTAAAGTTTTCATTAAAACCTTTCCATATAGACATATATGTGTATATACTATATATATTATACATTATATATAGTATCTTGATCATATTCACACCCTGTGTTGCCCTTGCTAATGCCTCTCTCCCTCCACTCTCCTATCCTTGGTAATGCTCTTTATTTTGACATCATAGACTCTTCTCGCCCTTGATGCCACACATGAAAGGCAATACTCATCTGAGTTTAATATGGTGATCTCCAGTCCCATCCGTTTTGTGGCAAATGATGTAATTTCATTCTATATATAACCCAATAAAACTACACTGTTCATATTCTACATTTTATTTACCTGTTCATCTCCATCTCTCGATTCACACTGATTCAATAATCAGCTATTAAAACAGTAAAATAATGTGTATCTCTTTATTAAGCAGATTTAGATTTGGGGGGATTATACCAGATGTGGTATATCTGGATCACATGGAAGTTCTGTTTTAAGTTTCTGAGGAACTTCTGTATTGTTTTCTATAGTGTCTGGACTACTTTGCATTCCTCATAGCAGGAATTCCGAACAGATGGTCCCCACCTGACCCTGGCACATTTGCTAACATTTGTGGTTTCTGCTTTCTTCATGAGAGCATTTCTGACTAGAATGAGGTGGAATCTGTCATTTTGATTTCCATTTCTCTTGTGGCTTATGACACTAGACTATTTTTTACTTATTTACTATTTATTTATTTATTTGTTTGTTTATTTATTTATTTACGTTTATTGAAGTTTTGTGCCTTTCATACAACACTTCTTAATTAAATTTATACCCCTTTCTTGACCCCTACCTGTCAGGGTTCGTGGATTCTGCCATACATGTTTTTTCTCATTCTTTTTTTTCTAATTGCTTCAGGGTAGAAGTTTATTGTTTTGGGCAGAAGTGTACTGTTTCAATCGGTTTTTTGACCCAGTCTTTTTTGTTGTGGCTGTTCCTTACAATTTGTATCACTTTAAAATATGCATGTATACATACTAAACATATAGCAAGATTATGATGTGTAAAATTAAACTATAGGTTAATTCCAAAACATGTTTAGGGATTCACATATTGACAGTAGAGTTGTATGCAGGTAAAGAAAAAAATACTACTTTATATTCCTACATTACATAGTATGTTGATGGGTAACATCAGGTATTACATTTACAATAAAAAGGAGATAGTTTGCCTTACAAAGAGGGATTTGGTGCTAGGATCCACAAATGAGGGACACATTACTTTTTCTGGGATTATGTTACTTCACTTAGCATAATGGTTTCTAGTTCTATTCATTTATCTGCAAAGTTTATGATGTCATCTTTCTTTACCAATGCACAGAATTCCATTGTGTAGATGTCCCACATTTTCTTTATCCAATCTTCGGTTGAGGGTCACTTGGGTTGGTTCCAGCTCTTTGCTATTGTGAAGAGAGCTGCAATAAACAGATGTGCATGTGTCTCTGATAGGATGAGTTTTGTGGGTATATACCCAGGAGTGGTATGACAACTCATATGGAAAAACAAAGGACCCCAGATAACCAAAGCAACCCTGAGTGAAAAGAGAAATGCATGGGGGATTACTATACCAGACTTCAAACTATATTACAAGGCCATAGTAAAAAAACCAGCTTAGTATTGGCACACAAAAATAGACCCATAGAATAAACAGAGAGACATCTGAACTGAAAGATATGATACACCAAATGGACCTCACAGACATCTACCAGATATTTTACCCTAATACCAGAGAATACACTTTCTACTCAGCACCCCATGGAACATTCTCCAAAATCTACCACATACTGGGACACAGAAGAAATCTCCACAAATACAAAAAGATTGAAATAATTTCATGCATTCTATCAGACCACAGCACAATAAAGCTCACTATCAACACCAGGATAAGCCCTAATATCTACAAGAACGCATGGAGACTGAACAACACACTCTTGAATAATGACTGAGTCAAGGAAGAGATAAAGAAACAAATAAAAACATTCCTGGATCTGAATGACAATGATAATAACACAATAAAACCTATGTGGTACTTTAAAGTTAGTCCTAAGAGGTAAGTTTATAGCCCTGAATGCCTACATTAGAAAAACAGAAAGAGCACAAGTTAAGTATCTAACACTGCAGCTAAAAGCACTTGAGAGGCAACAACAGATGAATCCTAAATGCAACAGACAGGAAGAAATAATAAAAATCAGAGCAGAAATCAATGAAATAGAAATAAAGAAAACAATACAAAAAAAATCAATGAATCCAAAAGTTGTTTCTTTGAGAGAATAAACAAGATAGACAGACCTCTAGCCCAGTTAACAAAAGATAGAAGGAAAACTCCGATACAATCCATAATGAAAAGGGAAATATCACAACAGACAAGGAAAAGATCCAGGAAATCATACAGGAATACTTCAAAAACTTATACTCTACTAAGTTTGAAAAGTTAGAAGAATTGGATGAATATCTGAAATTCTGGGAATCAGCAAAACTCAACCAAGAAGAGATCGACAGCTTAAACAGACCCATAATATATGATGAAATTGAATTTGTAGTAAGAAACCTCCCAACTAAAAAAAGCCCAGGCCCGGATGGTTTCAAGGCAGAATTCTATAAAATATTTCAAAAACACTAGCAACCATTATTACTCAAATTGTTTAGAAGGATACAAACAGAGGGAATTCTCCCAAATTCCTTCTATGAAGCCAGCATCACTCTACTACCAAAACCAGGCAAAGATACAACCAAAAAGGAGAACTATAGACCCATCTCCTTAATGAACACAGATGCCAAAATTCTAAACAGGATACTGGCAAATAGCATACAGACCCACATCAAGAAGATCATCCATCATGACCAAGTTGGATTCATACCAGAGATGCAGGGATGGTTCAACAAATGAAAATCAATAAATATCATCAAGCATATAAATGGACTGAAAGACAAAAACCACACCATCATCTCAATTGATGCATGGAAAAAGCCTTTGACAAAATCCAGCATCCCTTCATGCTTTAAGTCCTAGAGGGAATTGGATTGGAGGGATCATTCCTCAATGTAATCAAAACCATATACAGGAAACCCACAGCCGATATCATCCTAAATAGGAAAACAACAGAACCATTCCCTTTAAAGGTAGGAACTCGGCAAGGCTGCCCCCTGTCACCACTCCTCTTCAATATAGTGTTTGAAACACTTGCCAAGGCAATAAGGCAAGAAAAGTAAATTAAAGGAGTACTAACTGGGAAAGATGAAGTCCAGCTATCCCTATTTGCTGATGATATGATTGTTTACTTAAGAGATGCTAAAAACTCCACAGAAAACTCCTAGAAACGATTAAGATCTTCAGTAAAGTGGCAGGATACAAAATTAACCTAGAAAAAGCAGTAGCCTTTCTTTACACCAACAACAAGCAACTGAAGAAGGAATTCAATGAGACCTTCCCACTTACAATAGCCTCAAAAACAACAGAATACCTAGAAACAAACCTAACAAAAGACACTAAATATCTCTACAACAAAAATTTTTAAACCCTTGAAGAAGGAAATTGAAGAAGACATCAGAAGTTGGAAAAACCTCCCATGCTCATGAAAATTAATATAGTAAAAATGTTCATTCTACCCAAACTCTTGTATGGATTTAATGCAACCCCAATTGAAATCCCCAAGAGTTTCTTCACAGGCTTGGACAAAAACGTCCTTAATTTCATTTGGAAAAACCAAAGACCCTGAATAGGCAAAACTATCATGAGTCAAAAGATCAATACAGGGGGATCTCTATACTAGACTTCAAACTATACTACAGGGCTCTAGACATAAAAACAGCCTGATACTGGCACAAAAACAGACCTGTTGACCAATGGAACAAAACTCAAGATCCAAACTTGAATGCATACAATTTCAGCCACCTCATATTTGACAAGGGGTCCAAGAAGACACAAGGCAGGAAAGACAGCATCTTCAGCAAGTGATGTTGGCAAAACTGGATCACAACTTGTAGAAGAATGAAATTAAATTCCTACCTATTGCCCTGTACAAAAGTCAACTCCAGATGGATCAAAGACCTCAATTTGAAACCCCAAACTCTGAAGGCAATAGAAGAAAAAATTGGCAGCAAACTACAAGACATAGGTGTAGGAAAAGTCTTCCTAAATCAGACAGAAGCTGTGCAAGTATTAAGGTCGACAATTGACAAATGGGACCTCATTAAACTCAAAAGCTTCTGTACATCAAAAGAAACAATTAAGGAAGTGAAGAGAAATCCCACAGAAGGGGAGGAAACCTTCACTGCATAAACATCTGACAAAACATTGATTTCCAGAATATATAAACTACTGAAAAAACAAAGAAAGAAAACAAATGACCCACTCAATAGATGGAGCAAAGAACTGAACAGAGACTTCACAATTGAGGAATTAGAGATGGCAGAGAAACATCTTAAGAAGTGTTCAACGTCGCTTATAATTAAGGAAATGCAAATCAAACCACCTTAAGATATCATCTTACTTCAATAAGACTGGCTAGGATCAAGAAAACAAGTGATAACAAGTGCTGGAGAGGTTGTGGGGAAAGGAGAACACTCATCCACTGCTGGTGGGAATGTAAACTTGTACAGCCAAAATGGAAAGCAGCGTGGAGAACCCTTGGAAGACTTGGAATGAACTTGCCACCTGATCCAGCCATACCACTCCTGGGCATGTATCCACAAGACTCATCTTACTGCAGAGATACATGCACAGCCATGTTTATTGCAGCTCTCTTCACAATAGCAAGGAGCTGGAACCAACCCAAGGGCCCTTCAACTTACAAGTGTATAGAGATTATGTGGTACATCATTTACACAATGGAGTTCTATGCAGCGGTAAAGAAAGATTATATCATTAACTTTGCAGGTAAATGGCTGGAGCTAGAAGATATCATACAGAATGAAGTAACACAGTTCCAGAAAAACAAATGACGAATGGTATCACTCATCTATGGATGCTAGCACCAATTACCTAATTGTATGGCAAACTGAGCAACCTCAATGTGATCTGAAAACAACTGTGCTCTTATATTGTGAATCCCTTCAAATATAATAAATAAAATTAAAAAAAAGAAAAAAAGGATGTTTCTCAACCATCTTTAATTCCTCATTCGTGAAGTCTCTGTTCAGGTCTTTGTTCCATCTTTTGAGTGAGTCGTTTGTTTTTTTTTTTTTTTTCTTATTCTTTTGGTTTCGTAGTTTATGTATTTTTGACATTAATGTTCTGTCATATGTATCCCTGGTGAAGATGTCTTCCCACTCTGTGGGTTTTCTCTTTACTTCCTTGATTAGTTCTTGTGCTGCCCAGAAGCTTTTGAGTTTGATGAGGTCCCATTTGTTGGCTGTTGACCTTATTTCATGTGCAGCTGCTGTCTGATTTAGAAATTTTTCTGCTAGTTGTAGGTTGTTGCCAAATTTTTCTCCCTATCACCTTCAGGGTTTCAGGTTTCATGTTGAGATCTTTGATCTACTTGGAGTTGATTTTTGTACAGGGTGAGTGTTAGGGTTTAATTTTGTTCTTCTAAAAATGGTGATCCAATTTTGCCAGGACCATTTGCTGAAGATGCTATCCTTCCTCCACTGAGAATTTTTTGCCCCTTTGTCAAATATGAGATGGCTGAAATTGTATGAGCTCAAGTTTGGATCTTCAATTTTGTTCCATTGGTCAACGGGTCTGTTTTTGTGCCAGTGGTACCTAACTTTATAAACAATACTCTGCAGGATCTCAAGACAAATATTAATCCTAGTACGCTAATAGTGGGAGACTTCAACACCCCACTGAGCCCCTTGGAAGGATCAAATGGGCAAAAAGATAAACAGAGAGACATCAGAACTGAACAATACAATACACCAAATGGACCTCACAGACATCTACAGAATATTCCACTCACACACCAGAGAATATGCTTTCTACTCAACACCTCATGGAACATTCTCCAAAATCAACAACATACCGGGGCACAACAGAAACCTCAACAAATACAAAAGTATAGAAATTATTCCATCATTCTATCAGACCACAGTGCAATAAAGCTCAATATTAACACCAGAACAAGTTCAACTAGCTACAAGAACACCTGGAGGCTAAACAACACAATCTTGAATAATGAATGGCTTCAGGGAAAAATGGTGAAATAAAAGTATTCATGGCACCAAACGAACAAAACAATACAAAAAAACAAAATCTATGAGATACTCTAAAAGCGGTCTTGAGAGGGAAATTTATAGCCCTAAGTTCCCACATCAAAAAAAAAAAAAAAAAGAAAAGAAAAGAAAAAGAGAAAGGTAACAAATAAATGATCTAACACTGCAGCTAAAAACACTTGAGAGACAACAAATGAACCCTAAATGCAACAGACAGGAAGAAAATAAGAAAAATCAGAGCAGAAATCAATGAAATATAAACAAAGAAAATAATGCATAAAGTCAATGTGTCCAAAAGCTAGTTCTTTCAAAAGATGAGCAAAATAGAGAAACCTCTAGCCCACTTAACGAGAGAGAGAGAGAGAGAGAGAGAGAGAGAGAGAGAGAGAGACTCCAAATCAAGATTATTCATGATGAAAGGAGAAATATGACAGCAGACACAGAAAAGATCCAGACACTCATACAGGAATACTTCAAAAACGTATACTCTACTAAATTTGAAAACCTAAGAGAAATGGATGAATATCTAAAATCCTGGGAACCAACAAAGCTAACCAAGAAGAGATTGACAGTTTAAACAGACCCATAATATTTGAGGAAATTGAAGAGGTAATTAAAAACCTCCCAACTAAAAAAAGCCCAGGTCCGGATGGTTTCATGGCAGAATTCTATAAAACATTTAAAGAGGTCCTATAACAACTGCTACTCAAACTGTTCAGAAGGATACAAACAGGAAGAATTCTCCCAATCTCCTTCTTTGAAGCCAGCATCACTCTAATACCAAAATCAGGCAAAGATGCAAGCAAAAAAGAAAGCCGTAAATCCATCTCATTAATGAACATAGGTGAAAAAATTCTCATCAAAATACTTGCCAATTGCATACAGACCCACATCAATAAGATCATCCATCATGATCTTATTGGATTCGTACCAGAGATGCAAGGATGTTACAATATACGTAAATCAATAAATATCACAAAACACATAAATGGACTGAAAGACAAAAACCACACAATCACCTTAATTGATGCAGAAAAAGGCTTTGACAAAATCCCGCATCCCTTCATGTTTAAAGTCCTGGGGGCCTGAAGGGAACATTCCTCAATATGATCAAAGCCATATATAGCAAAGCCACTGCCAAGATCATCCTAAATGGATAAAAATTGGAACCATTTCCCTTAAAGGCAAGAACCTGGCAAGGCTGCCCCTTATTGCCACTCCTCTTCAACATAGTGCTTGAAACACTTGCTAGGGCAATAAGAAAAGAGAAGGAAATTAAAGGAGTACTAATCAGAAAAGAAGTTAAGCTATCCTTTTTTGCAGATGATATGATAGCTTACCTAAGGGAAGCTTAAAAACTCCACCAGAAAACTTCTAGAAATAATTAAGACTTTTAGTAAAGTGGTGGGCTTCAAAATTAACCTAGAGAGAAATTGGTAGCAATTCTTTACACCAACAATAAACAAGTGGAGAAGGAATATAAGAAGACTTTCCTACTCACACTAGCCTCAAAAATAATGAAATACCTGGGAATAAACCTAACCAAAGATACCAACGACCTCTACAACAAATTTTTAAACCCCTAAAGAAGGAGATTGAAAATGACATCAAAAGATGGAAAGACCTCCCATGCTCATGGATTGGGAAAATTAATATAGTAAAAATGTCCATTTTACCCAAATTGATATACAGATTCAATGCAATCCCAATCAAAATCCCCATGAGCTTCTTCACAGACTTGGAAAAAAATCCTTAAATTCATATGGAAAATCAAAAGACCCCGAACAGCTAAAGCAACCCTGAGTGAAAAATGCAATTGGGAAGGGGGTTTCTCTACCAGACTTCAAACTATATTACAGCAAAAGACTTTCTAAATCAGACAGCATCTGCTCAGGGAATAAGGTCAACAATTGACAAGTGAGACCTCATTAAATTCAAAAGCTCTTGTACAGTGAAACAATCGGGGAAGTGAAGAGAAAACCCAAAGAGTGGGAGGAAACCTTCACTAGTGATACATATGACAGACCATTAACTTCTAGAATATATAAACTACTAAAAAGTCAAAGAAGTAAGCAAACAAATGATTCACTCAAAAGACAGTGTAAAGAGCTGAGCAGAGACTTCACAAGTGAGGAAATAGAGATGGTTGAGAAACACCTTAAAAAGTGTTCAACATCACTAATAATTAAGGAAATGAAAATTAAAACCACTTTAAGATTTTATCTTACTCTGGTAAGGCGCGTTATGATCAAGAAAAAAAAAAAAAAGAATACCAAAGGTTGGAGAGATTGTGGGGAAAGGGGAACACTTATTCACTGCTGGTGGGAAGGTAAACTCGTGTAACCCTTATAGAAAGCAGTGTGGAGAACTCTAAAAAGACTCAAAATGAGCTTACCACCTTTATGTATTTATTGGTCACTTTTAGTTCTTCATTTGAAGGGTCTTTTCAGATGGTTTTTGCACTTATTATTGAGTTTATTGTTTATGCTATTGGTGCTTAGATTATTTTAGTTCTTTCTATAATTGAGATATTAAAATCTCGATCAATATCTGGTAAAGAGTCTTCTGTTTTATAGACTGTTTCTTCACTCTATTTTTTCATTTGCTATGTAGAACCCTTTTGACTCAATACAATCTCATTTGTCATTTTTTACTATTTTTCATCAAATGTTAATGTCATGTTTGGGAAATTTGTACCCATGCCTATATCTTGAAATATTTCATAGCTTTTGGTCTTATGTGAAGGTCTTTCAGTTGATTATTTTTATAGGGGGAGATATTTCATAGCTTTTGGTCTTATGTGAAGGTCTTTCAGTTGATTATTTTTATAGGGGGAGATAAGAGATAGTTTCTTTCTTGTAAAAATGGATATTTAGTTTCCCAGAACTATTTATCAAAGATTTTTCCCAATGTATGTATTTGTGCCTTTGTTAAGAATCAGATGAATGCAGCTTCATGGGCTGAGACCAAATTTTATTTGCCAGCATTCACACAGCTACTTGCATCACTCATGAGCGGCCATGTGCTAGAGACACAGGGCCATTCCCAGTAAAATGTTCTTGCCCCAGAAAAACTTAATGAATTTAAATCAGATATTAGTAAGAGAGACATGTCTATCTAGATAAGGATTCTTAACCTTTTTCTACTTGCAAACCCTAATTTTCGGTCTGAGAAATTAGACTTATAAGTGTGTATACAAATCAAATGTTTACTGGTAATAAATCAATAAGAAATTTATTTTGAAACATGTCCTTGATGTAACTACCATTAAAGATAGAAACAAATTTGCATACTAATTATATATACATATAATTACCATTAAAGATGAAAACAAATTTGCATACTAATGAAATGGCTATGGCTTGTTTATTTTACAAAAGGAATCAAATCAAATCATGGCTGGATATTTGAAACTGGCACATAAGAATATCTTTAACATTTTGAAGAACTGATTGATGTTTTTATAATCCTGATGCTGAGAATGTTGCATCACATAAATATGTCATACAAAATTCCAGAAATGTGTTTAAGGTCGCTTCTGAAATAGTTGGAAATCCTATTTTAAACCCAAGTTAAATTAATTGAATGAATTTTTTAAATGAAACACGAGTAAACAACTCAAACAGTAATTTTAAAAATCAAGCTCTACCATAGTACAATCTAAATACAATTTGCTGCATGTTGAGGAATGACAGTAGGGAAATATTAAAATCTGTGTACTTATAAGTGCAGAAAACTTTGTATGTACAGTAATACACTGCAACTCATAGCACACAATCATCTCTACTCTGAACGGAGGTTCTCTGGCAGCATTTGCTGGCATTGCATGGCACAAACCAAGGATGCAGTGAAGGTGTGGAGTGCGCAGCATGGCCACGTGATTTGAATTGATGTTTGGTTGTTACACATTCTGAAATTTTTTACTGTTTCCAATTTTTTCATGGTCTTCCCAAGCTCAGTTTTCCAACCCCATGGAATTACCATACATAGTTTAACAAGCTGGGGCCTAGAATATACGAACACATTCGTTTTGGATGTCTATTAAAGGATGTGGGTATGCCAGGAATTGTGAGAGATTGCTTTGGATGAGTCAAGAAAGCCTCACAAGAAATTCGAGAATGTTGTGAACCTCTAATACATCCTGAAGGTGATCCTGTTATAGCCTCTGGGGCTTATAAAGGTCCCAATTAAAGTAAAAGTTATGTGACCTTTCCATAGCTAACATCCTGTGAAGTTTTAATCTAATCAGATTCTTTACAGGCTTTCCTTACTTGTTCCCAATAGTTAGCATTTATAGGAAATAAAATGGTATTTAAATTTCAAATCTCCCTGTCACTTATAAATAAAAAACAGGGTTACTGTAGAAATCCTACGAAAGGACTGATAATGATACATAAGTCATGCTGAATCCCTGCTGGCCTCCTTAATAATAATTCTGAAATTTATTTTAAGTACTTACAATAATAGTACAATATTTTAAGTACTTACAATAATAGTATTTTAAGTACTTACAATAGTGAAGTTTTCTTTTTACTTTTATACTTGCCATTCACAAATACAATTTTACCTTAAGCCTTCTTTAAATAAAGAAGTCAATGTTCTTGAAGAGAGGGAGAATGAATCCATTAGCTTTCTGATGGGCATACTGCATGCAATAAAAACACAGAGCTTGACTTTGTGAAGGACCCAATTAATTGAACCCTACCTCCAAACAGTGCCTTTACCTCTTCATCTCTCTCTGATGAAATGACAAGATGTGATTTTAACACAGAAAAGTGAGCCCATAAAGATGATTTGCTTTCTTCTTTGTAACATTAAGAGTATGATCAGTGTGTACTTTACCTGGATAAATATTATTTTAACCCACATCAATATTTCTAACAGACAGGATGCTGTATGACTGGAGAGGTGTGGTGACACAGTCTTGGAGCTCAACTCCTGACACCATACAGAGCTTTTCTAGAACATCAGCAATATTTTGGGATTTTTATAAAGTAAACATTTTTAAATGTGGACTTGCCGCGTTTTCCAGCAAAATATTGGGTTATCTTTGATGTCCCCCTCCAAAAATAAATTCATGAGAGTCGATTATGGTCCTATTTGACTCTTGAGAAAACTGTCCATTGAGATTCATCTCTTTTTTTCCCCAATGGTTCTTTTTTTATTTTTTATTTTTTTTAATTTTATTGATGATTTGTGTATTTCATACATCATTTTCCAATTCAGTTCAGAAAGGCAAATAGAATGTTTTCCCCATAGACAGTTTCATTTCTACGTTCATGTCATCTGTACATATGTGATTTTATATATCTGTATAAAACATATTACCACAAATGAAGGAAAACATTCTATTTGCCTTTCTGAAACTGAATTCATTCATTCATTTAATCTTCAATTGCATCCATCTTCCTGTGAAAGTCACTTTCATTCCACACTGACTAGAATCTCAGGTAGGTGGTTTGAATATCTAGAGGTGGAAAGGTCTAGGTGGGGTCTGACTTCAGATGTCAGCTCTGATTCCTGGCCTTTTCTTATTCTTCATATCACATCTGCTGGGGCAGAATTGCAAAGGTGGCTGTTTCATTCCTGTCTATTGTTTTCAAATAGGATGGTTGAAACACGAATGCTGACCAAACATCTTTTCATCTGGCCTCTACACATATCTGGTTTGGATCTTGTTGACAACATGAAAATCTTAGGGTGTTCAGATGTCCTTTGTGACAGCATAAAAGTCTTAGGGTGCTCAGATGTCCTTCACAATGCCAAACATCCCCTAGAATGTTGAGTAAAAAGACAAGTTTATGCTATTAGCATCATGCATGTTCCTAATACACATAACTGATATAAGATCCTTCTGGATATTTCTCATTAAGTCACTTTGATTGGCCTTGAACAGTTTCATGATTCAAAATTATAGTCCTCCTGCCTCATCTTCTGGACCATTTTGGTATAAAAGCCTGCATTACTATACCCGATTGAATATGTTCTTAAAATCAAAGAGAGTCTTTACTAAAAAGAGAGACATCACAATAAAAAAATAACAGAAATGAAGTAGTTCAGAAAACAGGATTATAAAATGAACAATAAACCCAGAAAGTAACTGTAGCCTCACTACTCATGAAGGAAATACACCGAAGTGCTATGTGATATTGGTGCTTACTCACTAGAGTAACAAAAGTGAAAAAGACTGATCACAAAATGCAAATACAGGTTGTGTGAAAGTAGGATTTATCATAAGTAAACAGACCACCAGCTGTGTGGAAAACAGTTTGACATAATCTAATAAAATGAAAGATGCACTCTCCCTATGACATGTCAATACAGCTCCTTGAAAGTACATAAAACAACCCCCCACTGAATGGAGGGACTGTGGGGGTTTGGGCACAACAGTCTGTAGATTGGTTTTGCAGGAAGGATGCTTATACTCATGGATTATCACTTATAGCTAAAAAAGGAAAAAAAAACTGAAAGATGCAGGACAGTTATGGCAGAATACATGATCTGGGATGGGGTGGGGGTGGGGGGAAGGAAAAGGGAAATATGCCTGATCTGAATTAAAAAATGATGTACGAAATGCACAAACCATCAATAAAAATTAAATTAAAAAAAAGTACATAAAACATAGGTCTATAACACAATATGGATGAATCTCACAGACACTAAGCACAAAAGAATATGTATGTATATAACAATCTATTTCAATAAAATTGAAAAATATCTCCCAAACACTTTTACAGTGTTTGATAAGTCATAAATGGACTAAAATATGATAATGAAATATAAGGAAGCAGTTACCATACAAGTCAAAATAGTGGTTATGTTTGGGAGAAAGAAGAGCAGTCGCAGAGAATTGTAGATGAAGGTGACAGCGTTTAATTTAGGCTTGAAAGGGTTATGTGGTTTTCTAGTTTGCTTTCTATCATTTGATAAACACTACCAAAACTGACTTGGAGAGGAAAGGGTTCATTTGGCTTACATATGCCAATCACAGTTCATTCTCCAGGGAAGCCAACAGGAGCTTAATAGGGCAAAAACCTGGGGGGCAGGAACTGAAGCACAGACTATGCAGGAACACTGCTAGCTTGCTCATTCCTCTGGCCTGCGTGTAAACCTCCTTTTATACAACCTAGAACCACCTGCCCAGGGGTGGCACCTACATCACTCAACAATCAATAAAATACCTCACAGACATGGCCACAGGCAAATCCATTAGAGAAAATGCTTCAATTGAGGTTCCTTCCTCCCAGATGTGTCAAGTTGACAACTGAAGCTATATAGCACACATGAGTATTTATTTTATGAGAAGTCATTGATCAGGATATAATTGTGTTTTGCACCTCGGTGCATGTTATATATGTATTTTTCCTCAATGTATATTTTATTGGACTTTTGTACATTTCACACAATAGATATTAATCATATTTTGATCCCTTACCTGTCTGCACCCTTCATATCCCTCCATGGTATTTCATGCATTCTGTTATTTATTTATTTATTTATTTATTTATTTATTTATTTATTTATTAGTTTTTGAGACAGGGTCTCCCTGTAGTCCCAGCTGACTTGGAACTTACTAATTGGAATAGGGTGGCCTCGATCTCACAGACATTTGTTTGTCTTTGCCACCAAGTTCGGTAATTAAAAGCCTGTGCTACCATACTTTGCTTTGATTTGTTTAAGATGTATGAGCATTTTATTTGTGTGCTTGTAAGTGCACTCATGTTATGCAATGTCGGTGGAGGCTAGAAGCAGTATTCAATCCCTTGGAATTATAATTATAGAGGGTTGCTAGCTTCCATTTAAGTTTTGCGAACTGAAACTGAGTTCTTTGAAGAGAACCTTAACCTCTGAACCATCTTTCTAGCCTCTAACAGACCATAGTTCTTAATTTGTCATTATAAAATGTTGAATTTATTTCATATAAAATTTAAAAATTAAATTACTAATTATTTTACTAATTTTCATATATGTCATGTTACTAAAACTATTTAGTTATTGAAATTTTATGAATGTTCTTTAGGGAAATTATATATAAATTTAGATGTGGAAAATATGAAAACACTAACAGTCATAAATCTTTCATTATTTTTGGAAGAAATGTCTTTCTGGACTATGATAGTTTGGATGTGAAATGTCATCTTTTATGAGTTTTTTATTTATTTATTTATTTAGTTAATTTAATTTTATTTATTTATGTGTATGAATGTACTGTTTTGCGTGTAGGTCTGTGCACCCATGTCGTGCAATGCCGCGGAGGTCAGAAGAGGGTCTCAGAATCCCCTGGAACTGGAGTTCTCCTGGAATTGGAGTTACAGATGGTTCTCAGCCGCCATGTGTGTGCTGGGGATCGAACCCGGGTCCTCTGCAAGAGCGGTCGGCGCTCTTAACCGCTAGGCCATCTCTCCAGCCCCGTGAAATGTCATCTTAGTGGCTCATGTATTTCAACATTTTTAAAAAATTATTTATTTTTTTTAATTTTTAAAGTTTTTAATTTTTTTTGTTTTTTATGTGTGTGAATGTACTGTTTGCATGTAGGTCTGTGCACTAGTGCCGTGCAATGCCACAGAGGTCAGAAGAGGGTGTTGGATTCCCCTGGAACTGGAGTTCTTCTGGAATTGAAGTTACAGACGGTTCTCAGCCGCCATTTGTTGGCTGGGGATCGAACCCAGGTCCTCTGCAAGAGCAGTTGGCTCTCTTAACTGCTAGGCCATCTCTCCAGCCCCTATTTATTATTTTTTATGTGTATGAGTGTACTGTCTGCCTGTAGGTTGGTGCACCCATGTCGTACAATTCCTCAGAGGCCAGAAGAGAGCGTTGGATTCCCCTGGAACTAGAATTAAAGACAGTTCTTAGCTGCCATGTGGGTGCTAAGAATCGAACCTGGGTCCTCTGCAAGAGCAGTCGGTGCTCTTAACCACTGAAACATCTCTCCAACCCCATATTTCAACATTTTAATGTTGTCCCTCTTCAGTAGATTGTCTGACCTTAGGAAGTAGGACCTAGATGGACAAAGACGGTCAAAGGTGTGCGGTCATTAGGAAGTGCAGCCTCCTTGGAGGAAGTGGATCTTTGAAGGTGAACTCTAAGGAATAATAACCCAACCTGGAATCCAGCTCTAGTTTCCTCTGTGTTCTGACTGAAAGCATTGTCACCAATGGGTTGCCTCACAAGCCTGTTGCCTTGGCGAAAAGCCCTTCCCAGCGCCATGCCTTTCCTGCTGTGATGGAGTGTACTCTCTCAAATTACGAACCAAATAAATCCTCCTGCCCTAAAATTACTTTTTTTTTCAGATATTTTACTATGGTGATGTGAAAAGTAAGTAATAATATTATCTTCAAAAATCTTTATGAACTTGGGAGGCAGAGGCAGCAGATCTATGAGGGATTGAGGTCAGGCCATCTGGGGACATAGGGAAACCATGTGTCAAAACCAATCAACCAACCAACCAACCAACAAACAAACAAGCAAACAAATTTATTAGACATAGTATATCTCTATACTGTTGCTAGCTAATATGATATATTTGCAATGCATATATGTCCTCATAAAAATTAATATCCATGGAAATATATATTCATTATCGTAGTTATTACCTTTCTCTTGCTGTGCTAAAACACCATGACCAAAGGGACTTATAAAAGGAAGAGCTTATTTGAACTTAATTTTCCAGAGGAATCAGAGTCCATCATGGCAAAGGAGTCATGGTGGCAGGAGGTGGCCAGGTGGAAAGTCAGTCACTCACATCTTGAAACAGGCACAAGAAACAGGGCAAGATTGGAAGTCTGGCAAGGTTTAAGAACTCTCTAAGCCTGCCCTCCAGTGATGTGCTTCCTGTAGCAAGGACACACCTTCTAAGACCTCCTGAAATAGCACCACCAACTGGGGCCAAAATGTACAGATACTTGGAGCGTATGGGGCACATTCTTATTCAAACTACCACAATTAAATTCTCTGAAAGTTGAAAAAATGATCTGCTGTCTCCACCCTCCCAGACTACACTACTTCATAGCGGCAATTTAGAGACTGCTCCTAGTCGTACAAATATGTGACATTAAAAATTTGGGGACAATGCCTCTCTCAAGGTTATATTTGATTGTAGTGTTCCATATACAAAACCGAGAGTATTTATTCCTTGCTGAGAAATGATAACTGACCATGGCTTTGACATACTAGCTACAGCTTTTGGACACTGCATCTGTTTAAGGGAATTGAACTGGAGAAGAGGTGAAGAATATCATAAACCTTTTGTATAAGCCTGGTTAGAGGTAATTGGAGCTGTACTTTATCTTTGCAAACCATCTAAATAGGGTGTGTGTCTGTATATTTATGTGTTTTTGAATGAATGGAGATATGGTTTTGGAATTTAAATCTTTATTAATTTGTTTCTGGTTTCCCTAGCTTTTTAGTTTTACCAATAGAAGTATAAATGGGATTTTCTTTTGAACAAGGATTCCCCTTTGCTTATCCTAGGAAATACTAACATTCCTTGTAGTGGTCAAAGAGCAAGTTCCGGGGATGGAGAGATGGCCTAGTGGTTAAGAGCACTGACTGCTCTTGCAGAGGACCCAGGTTTGATCCCCAGCACCCACATGGCAGCTACGAACCGTCTGTAACTCCAATTCCAGGAGAACTCCAGTTCCAGGGGAATCTGAGACCCTCTTCTGACCTCCGCTGCATTGCACGACATGGGTGCACGTATCTGTATGCAGACAGTACATTCATACACATACAAAAATAAATAAAAATTAAAAAAGACCAAGTTCCAATTTGTTTCTTTTACATTTCAAATAATTAAAATATGTAAAATTATTTTATCTAATTTAAAAATATATGTACTATAAATTTCTGGTTTAACTATTTAAGACCTGTCAGTGGTTCTAAGCACACCCATGGATATGTGTGTAACTATTGCCCCCATCCAGTTTAAGAACATTTTTGTTATCTCAAGGTAATACTCTATATCTGTTAAACACTAATACTTTTAGCCATCCCCTGTCCTACCAGCAAGCATTTAGTTTACTTGCTGCCTCTCTCAGTCTGATTGCATAACATCCTCAAAGAAACCGAATCTTGCAGTATGATTTTTCTTCTGTGATTGTGGATTACCTTAAAGGTTCATACAGATTGTGTCATTTGTCAGAACTTCCTTTTTAGGCATTTACGTACTTCACTTCTTTTTATCTATTCAACCACCAGTAGACACTGTGGTGACTTCACTTTTTGAATATTTAAAAAAATGCCACTGTGGGCCTAAGTGCACAAGTACTGTGGAGACTCTGCTTTCATACACCTGGAATGCATACCTGGAATTGTAATAGCTGGCTTATGCCATAGTTCTGTGTTTAATTCTGTGAGGAATCATCATGTTGTTGTTTTTTTCCAGAATGGCTGTATCATCTGTGTTTCTCACTAGTGATTTGCAAGGATTACAATATCTCCATCACTTCATACTTTTAATATTTTCTGTGTTTTACTTCTTGATGGATGTAAAGTATTAAATCATCTTTGTGTCAGTTATTTAGTCAGTTCAAAAGATAAAAGGTGACTGAAAAAAAACAGAATAAGCCTGCTGAATTGTTCAAGTGAAGATAAGCACAAAAATCCAACTTTTTATTTTGTTGGAAGAGGCATAAATATGCCATATTTTGCTTTGAAATCTTCTGCAGGGGTGTTCCAATCTTTTGACATTTCAAAATGACATTGCTATCTACAAATATGTTGGCTCTCATTCACAGCTATCCTGGGGTGTATGTGGCCCATTGGCCACAGATTAGACATACCAGTGACAGCTTGACTACTCTTGTTAAACCTTATTTTGCTAAGATAAGAATGTCACTGTGATATTCTTCCTGAAGGCAAAAAGAATACCATCAATTTTAAGCATGATATATTTCTAAAAACCACATTATATATATTTAGTTCTAATTAAATAATTCAATAATGATATATGTATTTTGTATTTAAGGGTTACTCCTACAATATCCAATAATTTTAATCAATGATATATGGGATACTTAAAATTCTTTATGAAGTTTAAATAACACCCTACATAGTTGAGAAATAGTTTTTCACGTTAGTTTTTATAGCCTCTGAAAAACTGAGATATTTATAACATTATCTTGAAAAATAGTATTATCTCAGGTAAAAGACATATGAATATAATACTTTATACAACAGAAAAATGTAAAATTATATTGTAATCAGATGGGAAAAACCAATATAACTTTCTTGTTTCAATTTCATGTCATAACTCTTTTTGAAAAGGTTCATGAACTTCATGAGAATGCATGAACACAATCTGGAGGGCTGTGGTTGCCCCAAGCAAAACAAAACAAAACAAAACAAAACAAGAGGCAGTAGTATTTACTTCTGAGACATAAAATTTAATGTATCTATCCATAGCATTCTTTCTTATCTATTTTCTGTGTATGAATGTTTTGCTTACATGTATTTGCACCACATGCATGCCTTATGTCTCCAAGGACCAGAAGAGGGCATTAAATTCCCTCATAATGGAATTATGGATGGGGTGCTTTGCTTACATGTATTTGCACCACATGCGTGCCTTATGACTCCAAGGACCAGAAGAGGGATTTAAATTCCCTCATACTGGAATTATGGATGGGGTGAGCCACCATGAGGATGCTGGGAACTGAACCTAGGTCTTCTGCAAGGCCACTGCACTCTCGTAAGTGCTGAATCATATCTCCACCCCCAGTCTGTAGTATTAATATTTTTAGGCTTAAAACAAATATTGACAGGGGCTGGAGAGATGGCCTAGCAGTTAAGAGCACTGGCTGCTCTTGCAGAGGACCTGGGTTCGATCCCTGGCACCCACATGGCGGCCGAGAACCGTCTGAAACTCCAATTCCAGGAGAACTCCAGTTCCAGGGGAATCCGAGACCCTCTTCTGACCTCCGCGGCATTGCCCGATACGGGTGCACAAACCTACATGCAGACAGTACACTCATATACATACAAAGATAAATAAAATTAATTAAAAAAACAAATATTGACAGAAGTTTCTAGTTAATCTTTGGAAATAGAAGATAGTAGAGGAATATATTTGTTTGATGTCAGTCATACAAGATTTCTCTCATTGGCTTACAGTGATTGGCTGATATACACTGTCGTAATGGCTCTAGAGTTCAGGATGGTGTCTCTGAAAGGAATTGAGCCTAGGATGTTGGGATTTGAGTGTCCTTTGTACATGTGCTTTACAGGAAAATGGCAAGAAATGATGAAATAAACAAGTGGGCATGACAGAGAGCCATGAGGCCATTCGGCACCTCCATGCCACAGAGTAGGAGGAAAGGAATTGCTGTAGCTAAACCCACAATCAAGCAAATTTACCTGACTGTAGCCTGCGTAGAGAACTAGGAGCAAATGCAATTTAATCTCTTAATTGGTTGCATTATGAATTATTGTCTATTACATTTATTTTGTTTTATATTTTTTTGGGTTTTCAGGGTGTCCTCCTGTCAAAGTCCACTCAGCGCTGAGTTTACAGGTGCACAGTGCCACACCTAGCTTTGACATGGCTGCTATGGGGTGAATTCATGTTCCCAGGCTTGCATGCCTGGCACTTTACTGAGCTGTCTTCCCAGTTTTCTGTTTAAGAGCACATGCTGTACCTTCTAGACCTGAATTTCCAGCTGTCGCATTCAACCCTCCCAGGGGAACATAGCCCATATGGAAAGGACAAACAAAAGGATCTGTTAATCTCTTTTATTTTTGTTAAAACACTTATAGCTTCATCTTATGAAACAAAACAAAACATTGCTTTTATAGAAATATGTATTTTTAGAAATGGGAAAAGAAGCTTCAAATGTAATGAGTTCATATCAAGTAAATTTTGACCATAGAATGGATTTTTTTTTAATTTCTGTATGTGTATGAATGTACTGTCTGCATGCAGGTCTGTGCACCCGTGTCGTGCAATGCCGCGGAGGTCAGAAGAGGGTCTCGATTTCCCCTGGAACTGGAGTTCTCCTGGAATTGGAGTGTCAGACGGTTCTCGGCCGCCATGTGGGTGCTGGGGACCGAACCCGGGTCCTCTGCAAGAGTGGTCGGCGCTCTTAACCATTAGACCATCTCTCCAGCCCCCATAGAATGGATTTTTACAAATGAAAATTCTTAGCAGTTTTCTTCAGAGAATATGTTGGAGGCTTTCATTAACTATGAATAGAATCCAAGGGGTTTTTTTTTTTTTTTCATTTTAACTTGGAAATTTCAATGGCTTTTTGTAATTTTTACTTATACATTGGCCTAAGACCATAGATATTCAATTTGTAGGATTTTCTTATGTTTAGAAACATGAAGCACACATTTACAGTGTGAAACAATCTGTCTCATTTCTGTCATCCTGGCTTCTCTCTACGCACGTTCTTCCTCCTGCACAGCACTGGATGAGGAGATCTCAGTATTTCCCTACTAGCTTCTTCCTCTAGTGGTTATATTTGGTAAACTCTTGTCATCTCACTTTCTGATATTTCAGTGAAGTATCACAAATACACACTTACTAAATATCTGTTTTATTCAAATGATTTTATAATATTTTAATAATTATTTAAGTTAAATGTAAAGGTTTTTTTTTTTTTTTCGAAGATTCTGATAGCCTTGGGACTAACTTCTGTCTGCAGGTAACAGTTAATTGATGTCCAATGTTATACATTACCTTCAAACTTCACATTTTAATTAAAACTGCATATTATTCTATGAACTTTCAGTGTCTTAATGCTTCTGATAGAGTGACTAACATATTGACTTTAGAAAAAACATATCACATACGCATATAGACAAAAGCTCACACTTCTATAGTCTTATTGGTTATAGTAGTCCTAGTTAGCCTTCAACTGTATTTCTGTAACTATTTTTGTTAGTTCTATTGAATATTTTCTCTCATAAAAATTCTGTTTTTATAAATAACAGGATACTTACTGGCAAAAATAAAGTATCATATGCAAAATTCCTCTAGCAAGAAAGACGTCCATATATATATAAGTAATAATATATATATTATACATATCACATTTTAAGAGTAAGCACTTTGAAAATTTAAGGTCTTGATTAGACTCTTACAAATATTTACCCTATTATTTCTATAAAAACATTACAGTCCTATCTATACTAAATTGTTTTCATATATAAATTTAATAGACCAGTTTAAAATATATTTGGGGATTAATTTATTGTTGTTGCTGTTAAAAAATATCTCTTTAGCTCAGGCTGGCCTGCAACTCATGATGTATGTAGCTCAGGCTTGCTTCAAATTCAGCAGTCCTTCTCAGCCATGTGCTTGGATTACAGGTGCAAACTATCATATACAGGTGAGAGAAATCATATGCTTCCTCTCTTTCATTATAGAAGATCATTGGATTTCACTTTGAGGAGTTATTTCATACCTTTTTACTTTTTGTGGAAGCCAAAGATTGAACCAGTTCTCCTCAATCATAATAGACCAAATGTTCTGAGATACCTGGGTTATCTCAGAAGCTCCCTCTCTTAATAGTAGTGTCAGCAATAGTTCTAGGACCCTGGTTCAATCCTGAGCACCCATATGGCAGCTAGCAAACATTTGTAACTCTAGTTCCAGGGGATCTGATGCCCACTTCTGACCTCTATACGCATTGCATGACACAGTGCAAATACATACATGCAGGCAATGCACTCATACACATAAAACAAAATATCTAAACATATTTGAGATAAATTATAGTGTGGTTGTTTCAGAATTTGTATGATGCCATGGGAATCTCATATAGAGAGCATTTGGACAAATAGTAGTTAAGGGAAGGAACAGACTATGCCTGCCCTGGGGAATCCCTGCCTACCTCCCACCTCCTGGGAAGCTAGGTACACTTGTTCTCTAGTGAAGGGAACATTAACTAAATTTCTTAAAAAGTAACAAAAGAGAACAAACTGTAAAAAGGTAGCCAAAAAAAGCAAACATCTGTTGCAGAACATATCTCACTTGACTTCCTTTCAATGTTCTTAGGAATAAATTTATGAACTAAGGAAGGGTTAGCACTAATTAGCTTGTTTTCATCAAACAAAGTACGCCAGACATGAATGTTGAATATGAATGAAAACTTCAGTATTTCTAATAAGTAGATCAAGTGCTGGTGGCCAGGGCTGAGACCACAAGGCTTTAGGTTTTACTCTGGCTGTAAACAGTGGATGGATTCAGAATATTATGGTTTGCTTTTGAGAATGATCAGGAAAAATGTTTTAAAAGTTATATATTCTTGCCTGGAGAGATAACTAAGTGGTTAAGAGCACCAACTGCTCTTGCAGAGGACCCGAGTTCAATTCCCAGGACTGAAATGACAGCTAAGAACTGTCTTTAACTCCAGTTCCAGGGGAATCTGACACCCCCTTCTGACCTCTGTGGCATGGCAGGGCACCGGTGCACCAACCTACATGCAGACAGTACACTCATGCACATAAACAATAAAATTAAATTAAAAAGAAAAAAACAAGATTATAGGATATGTGGAAGGCCTATTGAGGGGCCACAGTTACTTCAAAAAAAGTTCTGTATTCATTGAATAGTAAATAGATTAGGAAAAAGACATTCAGTCATACATCTGTAAGGTCATAAGCTGTGAAAGTGATTTTGAATAACAAACATAGAACCACTCACAGGCAGAAATAGTAGCAGCAGTAGGAATTGTGAGCTTCAGTCCTTACACAGGTATACAATCTGTCATTTGAAACATTCCAGGCCCCATATTTTAAGGAATTTAGACAATTTTAGGTTTTATAAAGGTAAGAAGATAAATGGTTCTTCAAATCTGGATCAAATATGCTTGTTTGGAGTAAGGAATCTCTCTGTGTGGGATATAGAGATTAGTTCACTGGCCTGGGTTGCTGGAAATTCTTACTGAGTATTGACTTGTTTTGGTTGACCTAGGCCACGTTAGGAAAATGAGTTGAGCTTCATTTTCATATGTTTTATGAAAAATTTGTTGGTTTTTTTGAGCTTCTGAAATTTTCAATGTCAGATAAGGAGCTGTAGATTTATAGTAGAAGTTGTAAGAGCAATAGAACAGTTGATGAAGGAAGATGAGGAATGTGAGATGTACACATGCACACACATATCCGTGTACACACACACACATGTGCACACACATACACACACATACACACACACACACACACACACACACACACTGAAAACCAAAGCATAGCCAGGATATTCCTAAGAGCAAAATGGAGAGAAATACTGTTTTAAGAATTTACTTTTTCTATATAATCAACAAGAGGTATATACTACTTACTACTTAATATATTAGTATCTGAAAAGGACTTTTTCCCATTCTTTTCTGAAGTCAGTAACCATTCTCATTTTGTTAGACAATGCTTTCTTTGGCTTAAATTTCCTTTTTCTAATATCCTCCAACACACATTAGAAGTGTTCTTTTTGCCATTTTGTAGTGGCTGTTGGAATGATCAAATCCATTCTAGGAGAACTTTGAGTATTAGAAGTTCTGTGAGAATTGCTTGGAAATAAAAGGCTAAACTTTGTTATGAGTTTTAAGCAATAGTAAGCAATAGGGATGGTACTAATCACAAAATACTGTTTCAGATTCCAGGTCTCAGTCTGCAGTGAGGGATTCCTCATCTGATTACAGTTTTATTCTTGTGTTAGTCATGTAGGGTAACTTTAAACCTCAAATTAGTTCAGGTTTTTAAATTCCTGTCAGTTCCTGCACACACACACACACACACACACACACACACACACACACGGGTTAGAGATAATGGTTTAATTTTGTTCTTCTACAAATGGTGATCCAGTTTTGCCAGCACCATTTGCTGAAGATGCTACTTTCTTCCATTGAGATTTTTTTGGCCCCTTTGTCAAATATGAGGTGGCCGAAGTTATACGAGCTCAAGTTTGGATCTTCAATTTTGTTCCATTGGTCAATGGATCTGTTGGGGTTTTTTTGCCAGTACCTTGAAATCTGGTAAAGTAATCCCTCTGTATTGCATTTTTCACTCAGGGTTGCTTTAGCTATTTGGGGTCTTTTGTTTTTCCATATGAATTTAAGGAGTATATTTTTACTTTCTGTCTGCTGAATAAAACACCAGAGAACAAGGAACTTAAAAAGGAAAGTTTTATTTTGAGCTTACGAATGGCGGTTCCAGGGAATTAGAGTCCACTATCGAGGTTGGAGCTCTTAGTTCTGTGAATCCTTGTCTGCTCACATAGGGTCGCGAGGTCTAGGTAGACCTTTGACCTACGAGCGCACGGTCTGAGTCCTCATTATTCTTGCATTTAGTTTCCTCATATCTATTGAGTGGGTATGCCATGGGCTCTGATGTTTCCTATTCTTTCTTATGATTTGTTGAGGTTTAGATTTGTAGATTGGATTGCGTACACATATAATTTGCCTAGTTAGTATCAGAAAGGCGGAGTAAGTCTGCATGGAAGATGGTATGCATGGAGCCACACTACTATGTGAGTGATTTCGTGGTCGTTCATTGTCCGGATCCTTCTTGGTGAATTGTTATCTTCATGATGTGAGGGACCCGGAAGCTGTTGTAGTTTTTAAATTTGAGACCACGCAGTTGGTTGCTCCAGATGTGTCCCCAATTAGACTTGGTGCTAGCAGAGAGATGCACGGATCTCTACAGGCATAGTCCCTGAACTGAGTGACACTTAGAACATAAAAACATGTATAAACAAAAAGGAACATACAATAATATTTATAACCCCATCAAAAAACAAATGCCTCCTATGAACCTCTTATAATGCGCTTCTGCGACGCATGACTAACTATTTTCTGTGCTTGATAGTTTTTTGCGTGCTCTAACATAGTTTGCGGTTGTCCACTCGATGAGCGATGTTTTTGAGGTCTTGTAATAGAGGATCATCTGGAGTTTCACAGTTTCTCGTACAGATGCGGCGCACGAGGTTAAGGGCATGTAGGGCATATTCACTTCTTCTACTATACGAAGTGGTGTCATCCAGTTTTGGACCGACACATTGCCTGACAATGTCTGTCTTCCTCCCATGTTTTTCTTGCGCCTCACCTTAGTCAATATGAGTGGGCTCAATTGTATGTGCTCAAAAGTTTGATCTTCAGTTTTGTTCCATTGGTTCAACAGGTCTGTTTTTGTGCCAGAACCAAGCTTTTTTTATGACTATGACCCTGGAATATAGTTTGAATTCTGGTATTGGCTTTTTCAATCAGGGTTATTTTGGCTATTCGGTGGTCTTTTGTTTTTCATGAAATTAAGGATCTTTTTTTTTCCCGGAGCCTGTGAAGAAGCTCTTGGGTATTCTAATTGGGATTGTGCCATTAAATCTATAATAGCAGTTTGGGTAGGGAATAGGGACATGAACATTTTTAAGCTATAAACTTGATTTTTCACAAATCATGAGCAGGATAAGAACCCGGGAACGTTTCTCCATCTTCTGACTCAATCTTCTTCAAATTCTTTCTTCTCTCAATGACCCTTAAACTTTTTTGTTGTAGAGATCTTTGGTGTCCTTGGTTTAGGTTTGTTCCTAGCTATTCTGGTCTCTTCTGCAACTATTGGTTCTTATGTTTGATATTGAGGCTATGGTGTGCGAGCTTTGGTAGAAGTAGGCATTCTCGCAGCCACTTAAAAAATCCTCATCCTTTACCTTGTAAAAAATTCACAGAATGAATAATTTGCATAGATGATACAGTAGTAAAGAAATTAAGTGTATAATGAGGGCCTGATTGTTTTCCTCATCCAGCCGTTACACCCTCAAAAAAATTAATGTTTTATCACCCTGCCACGCTTTACTGAAGCTCTAATCATTTCTAGGAGTTTTTCTGCTGGAGTTTTTAGAATCCCTTAAACCCAATCATAATGTTCAAATAAACAAAGGGAGGGTGGGAAGAATTCAGCCCAGAAAAATTAGAATGGATACGCTTCTAGACTAGGGTCCCT
This sequence comes from Rhizomys pruinosus, assembly GCA_009823505.1. NCBI lineage: Eukaryota > Metazoa > Chordata > Mammalia > Rodentia > Spalacidae > Rhizomys > Rhizomys pruinosus. The sequence continues at coordinate 121,775 of VZQC01012844.1, read as the reverse complement.
TCTTTGCTGGTTCTCTCCTCACGTTGAAGTCCTAATATTACTTAAATCAAAGTGCCAAGAGGCATAACAAAAAACATAGTGCCTTGCATTGGTATTTACGCCTTGATGATGAAAATCTATACTATCTATATTGACGTACCTTGACAGGAACCTACAGTTGCCACGACCAAATTAGAGTGGATGGCCATTTATCTACTCAAAATTGAGGAAGGCAATGTTTTTAAATATCGAGTATCTGAACAATTCTCAACAGGATGATATTGACAATTGCCCTGGGGAAGTCATTGCCACGCAGGAGATGTGGGTGGAAAGGGGGTTCATTCTGAGTCTTTTTTGCTGTATGTTATTTTACTTCGTTTATTCCTCTGTATGTGTAGATGTCTTTGTAACACGTGCAATGACTCGATGTCTTGTGCACTCTCCGAGTATGGTCGTGCAATGTCCAGCGGAGTCAGAAGAGAGCCTATTCGGTTATTTCCAGCCACTGTGGAGAGCTTTGAGTTCTCACATTGACTCTGGAATTGGGAGTGTTCAGGGACGGTTCTTCTCCGCGTGCCGCCATGATGTGGGTACTGGGGATTCGAACCCGGGTCCCTCTGCAAGAGCGGTCGGCGCTCGTCTTAGACTTCCTTGAGCTTAGGTACAATTGGAGTCCGTACTCAAGTCCCCGAGAATGATGTCTTTACCTGATCCAGTACACCAAAATTCCCTGGCCTAAACCTCAAGGTCCAGTTTAACAATAATTAGCCAGAGCAAAAGAACATTTCAAGATAGCAAGAAGGAATGACAAGAGATGTCCTTGGGCACTTTATGTGTATACACAGAGGAATCCTGACTTGGCTTTCAATTTTCTTTCTCTTCATTTTGAAAGGAACTATTTTGAAAGAAACACAAGCTCTGAAATTCAGAATAAACCCAAAGAAATAATTGATGTACAGAAAGAAGAAAACACAAGTGAAGATTATAATAATATGATGAATTTAATTTTTAAAAACCTTGAATAGGCAATGGATACAATGATTTATGAGTTATTGTGCCTTTCTTCTATTTTTTAAAAATACATTCATAAGAAAGGAAAGGAAATAAGAGCTTTGTAGATATTGATAAGCTTCAAGAGTTAGCATCCCTGGGTCATGCTTCGGATTACCCAAACAATAGTGGTTCGACAATCTTTAAATGAAATTGCCTTTATTAATGAAGTATTTATCTATTGACTATAACATAATTATTAAGTTATAGATAGAATTGAAAGCACAAATGGGAATTAGGAAACAACTATTTAACAATCTATTCAACCCTAATGGAAGACATAAAAGTTGAACAAAGAAAATAGCACAATACCCAATCCAGAAGAAGACAAAGAAACATAAGACAAAGAGAAAATGGAAGCTAAATTCATGGTGGATTAAAACAACAGTAATCAATGTAAATAAAACTCACTAAGCTCTCCTCTTCACAGAATGCACCAGGCAAGAATTGACCTATCTTGACCGCGTTAAAAAGATGAAAAGATTTAGGAAAACATTACATTAATTCATGGTAAAATGACGATATACTGGATTTTCATTCAGGTGCCAAGAGAATAAATCTAAAGGCAGGTCAATGCTAGTTAAGTTATTTGCCCTATTAGGAGCAAATTCTTTGGGCCTAATACATCTCGAGTGTTCATTAGGGAGATGGGTCTTAGTTCTCCCCCTTAATTAATAATGACAATAATACTTCTTGAATGAACAACCTATTGTTCAGGTCCTTGGGTTTTGGGCTGACGGTTTTGGCTGCTTCTCCGGTCAGTAGAGTGATGCTCTGGCTTCTCAAGTAGGACATTTGGGAGTGGTGGAGAGAGACTCTTCCTTCTGTTCTGTAAGGTACATATCTTCTCTTTTAGGCGATAACAAATTTTGAGTATAAAGAAAGATTGTAAGTTGTTTTGGAATGTATTTAGATAGGATCCTCCTGGTTAGCCATGGACACTGGGTTCTAGGTCTAAAAGCCGGGCCTTGGCGAGTCATTTTTAGTTGGGAGGTTTCTTGAAACATCTTCAATTTCTTCATAAAATATGGGTCTGTTTAAGTTGTAGACTATTGTTGTACCGGATATAGAAAGGGCAGGCGCTTCACACATATGGTGGACTTCGTCCAAGGGGTGAGTCTTCAGATGGACATTCATGCCTTTAAATCCTAGCACTTTGGGAGTGGAGCTGGGGATTCTTCTTGGATGAAGTTCAATGGGTCCCTTAGCCTGAGTCCCTACAGAGGTATAGTTCCATAGGCAGCTAGGAGACTACATGTGAGGATCAGCGTCAGTCTATCAAAAGACCAAGAGATTATAAATGAAAAAAAGAAATATTAATAAAAAGGATATTTGAGAAGATTTATATCGCCACTTACAAGGAAGGATCTTAATTTGTAATGACCACTTGTTATATCTAGATCTTTTCCTTGTCTCATGTGATATTTCCCTTTTCAATCAATGGATTGTATTGGACTTGGAGAGATATGCATTTCTTGGCAATCTTTCTTTGGTTAACTGGGCTAAACCTGAAGAATGTGGTGATCAATGAGTGAGAGTTTCGAGGCTGAGAGATGGGGCCTAAGCGGTGAGTTGTCAGTGGTCTGATCGGTTTGCCGTTACATTCTTACTCAAAGAACCAACCTTTTGCTTCTTTGGATTCGCAGAAAATCCCTGTTTGATTGATTTTCCCTTGTGTGTGTTGCAGTCATTTCAACTGCTCTTCTAACTTTCATCACATGGTGGCTGATGAGTTACATCCAGAAAGCCGTTCCTTTTATTTGTGACTCCAGTTCCTCTAGTTTGGGCGCGGCTAGATTCTGCCTTCCCTTTGCATTATCGCTGAGTGCCTCCATCTGTTGTTTGGCGTCTCATTGCAGTGGGCTTTCAATATTGTCAGTAAACTCTCACAGCGGGTGCGCAGATCATATCTTAACCATTTGCACATGTTAGTGCATTTTTTCTCGTTTTTTTCTTTTTTTTCTTTTTATTTTTTAAATTTTAATTTATTTTATTTATTTCTGTATGTGTATGAATGTACTGTCTGCAATGCAGGTTTGTGCACCTGTCGTGCAATGCCGCGGAGGTCAGAAGAGGGTCTCGGATTCCCTGGAATTGGAGTTCCTCTGGAATTGGGAGTATCCAGACGGTTCTCAGCGCCGCCAATGTGGGTGATTTGGGGATCGACCCTATAGTACTTCTGTAAAAGAAATGCTGAATCACAGTGTAAAAATAGGTCTCTTCATATTAACCGCATAAGGAAGGACCATCTTGGCCATCTTTCTGTTTTTCTAATGTGGGCACCCCAGGGCTATAACTTACCTCTTAGAACTGCCTTAGCTAGCCAGGCAGTAAAATTCCATAAATTTTGTGTGTTGTATTTGATTGTCATTCAGTTCCAGGAATGCTTGTTTAGGTGTTCTTTTTCCTGACATTTCGGGTACTTACCTTTGACTCGGACTAACTCTTATTCAAGAGTGTGTTGTTTAGTCCTCCACGTGTTCTTGTAGATAATAGGAACCTTTATCCTGTTGTTGGTATTGAAAACGAAGAACAACGCATACTAGGAGGTGGGTTCGCAGACTGGGTGGTTTCGATACGATGGAGAGGTGGAAATTATGTCAATATCTTTGTATTTGTAGAGGTTTCTTCTGTGTCCCTCTGTATGCGGTCAGTTATGGAGAATGTTCCATGGAGGTGCTGAGTTGAGAAAGTGTTACTTGTCCAGTCCCGTGGTATTAGGAAGTTTCAGGGTGGGATGAATGATTTGGTAGATGTCTGATTAGAGGTCAAATTTCGTGTATCATATCCTTTCAGTTCAGATGTCTCTATATTTATCCTTTGTCATGGTTGTGAACGCTGGGACTAATGGTTTCAGTGGTGGTTACTTTTGTCAGGAAGTCCCCTACTAATGATTGTCTCGGAGTTAATTTTAAGTGTAAAGTAGACCTTACGCTGGATACCAAGGAGTAAATTTTACCCTTTATAAAGTTTGGTGCACGAGTTTACGCTGGGGGCCATATGTATTTCTCAACTTGTGAGAAAAAAAATGGTTTTTGTGATTATTAAGGTGTTCCTTCGAATTAAAAATATGCTAATGGAAACCGTATTCTTTTGATCTCTTTTAAGTTACGATTTTTTTTGCTTTTAAGTCTATTTGTCTGATATTAAAATATTAACACTGCTTCGGTTTATGAGTACGGGCATAGTTTTATTGCTTGCGATAATCATTACATTTATATTTTCCATCTCGGTACTACAATCTTTAAAATGTAGGGTGCCATGTCCTAAGGTAGTAAAGAAAGAATGAGTTTTCTTGTAAAGGACTAAAAGGCAGAATGACCTTAGATGGGTCATAATGTTTCCATTTAACTGGTTGAGATGGATTTAGGAATTTGTAGCCCAATTGCGAATATCCTACAATCGCTCTCTCTATTGATTGGAGAGAATTTTGACGCCTACATTCACACCTATTTAGGTTATGCTGCATGAGATTTGATGTTTTACTGACACTCCTTATCAAATTCACGACGAAATCTTTATACTATCTGAGAAAACAATTCCATTCTCTGCTATCGAGAGTTTTATGGTGTCCTAGAGAAAGGTTCACCTCTATTGCTCAAATCGGGCAAATGAAACCTGAACTTTAAAACTATGGTAGGGGTTTACTGTGTATAACTGCACGCTTATATGCCTTTTTATTGATTATGCTTCTTTTTAAAATATGTGAAGCAGAGTGAGAGGATGGTTTTGAGTGTTGCTTACTATATTTGCCTTTATTTTTTTCCTCACAGATCTTTGAAATGTGCTGTCACAGTATTCTCTATGATAACTGGTTCCTTTTCCTGGACTTAGATACATTTCATAAACTCATCTTGTTTATAACGATCATGGAACGAGTATTGTTGGGGATTCGCCGTCAGCTCTCAACATTGGTTGGACGGCCATCCCTATTGCAAGCAGGGCGGGCTAAATAGGCTATTGGAAGATTATATCTTCTGGGGTGGGTTATTGTTTGTTTTGATGTTAGGAGCTTGGGGGTTGGGTTTCGGGTGTTTGGTGGTTTGCGGGAGAGACTGCTTGTATTTTGTTTTGCACGCTTAGGTTTCCTTTTGGGTTTTGCTTATGTGACCTATAGCTGTCTTCAAAAACACATCGTGGTGAGCTATGTGATGCTTTGTCCAAATTCTTTTTCCGTGCGTCCTTTTCTGTTTCTCGCTTCTCGCCAAGGCAATATGAAAACTGCATCGGAGACTGAATCGTAATCTCTGCAAATTCACGGGGTGGTCATTTGTATTCTTCTTTTCTTCCTTAAGGAGTCTGTTCTATTCAGTTTAGTTTTGTTTGCATTTTGTGTGTGTTGTGGTTTGTCTGTGCTGTGTGTTTGTGGGCTTTGAGTACGAATGAGACAGGAAACTGTAGATGTGAATGGAGACGGAGAGAGAGGATGAGTGAGCATTAGCGTGCTTTACTCATGGGACATAGAAATGTGCAGAGAACACTCTTCAATAGTCTGATTTCTAGCTGCTTTTTCCCATTTAATACGTGTAGGTTCCGCATAGAGACGGAATACTTGGCATTGGAATCAGGAGAATATGAGGTCTTTGGTAGCCCTGGTCACCTTTCCTTCGGCTCCTTTTTCAGTTCTTGGGCCATTTCTTTAAAATAGCATTATTATTCTCCAGGCTTGAGTGTGGTTGGGTATATTCATGGATGAAGAGGATAGAGTAATTAGGGAACTATAATTTGCAAGGCTTAATCGACTGCTGGGTTAAGGTCTAGTAGCTGGGTCTCTCTTTTAGTAAAGAATGTGATCTAGCATAAGGGTGCCATGGCTCGCAGGAGATATACTTGCACTACTTTTTTGGATGACACGTTTATGGGGAGAGGTGCTGCTATTAGTGACTGTATACCGGTTCCTAACATATCTCGCAGGAGCCGTATCAAATCAATGGCTACTATGGAGAGGGTCCACATAGGGAATTCCAGTTGTGCTGGTCTTGATGGATGAGTCACCTGTGGGAATCCATGTGAGGAGTCCTGTCTTGATATAGGAGATCGGGTAGCCACTATATTACGAGTGAATTCCAGTGGGGCTCATCTATGGGAAGAGGCGTCCAGCTAGGGGAATCCAGTGGGCTGTCCATGGGAGAGGTCCACAGTAGGGAATCCAGTGGAGAACTTCTTATTGGAGAGGTGTCTACGCTATAGGGGGATGGTGTTGCTAAACTGTGAATGATTTAAGAAGCACTCTGCTATGAATTTGCCAAATCATAAAATATATACCTGGTAAAAAATCATACAGATATATGAGAGGAAGTGAAAGAGAGCAGGAGGAGAAAAGAATGAGGGGTTACAGATTCTATTGGTTTGATTCTCCATGAGAATCTCTGGAACACATCTTTTATAGATATGTACCATGAGATATGTATGAGAAAGTTTGTAGTGGCATTTTTGTGAAAATACTAAAAACAAAACATAGAACATTCGACCAAGAAAGTAGAAACAGCAGAGCAAATGAAGCCGTATAACTCCCAATTAATAATTAACATAGTATACATTGGCATGTAGTTGCTGTCAATTGGGATGTCGTATTTCAGACAAATAAATAGATCAATAAGAATTCATAAAATGTAATGAGTCTAGTCTTGTAGTAATAGTTTAAGAGTGGGAATTTTAATTATTTTGTTTGGAATTGTTATTACAGGATTTTTATTTTTTAAACTGAGCCAAAATTAATTCAGTCCAGGAATTCGTTGAGTTCCTAGGGAGAAAGGGCTTACATACATATCTTTCAGGAGCTCAGGAAAGTGGCATTCCTTCCCTAAGCTGAATATGACTGGCTAGGAGGCCGCCCTTGTTCCATTACAAATTCCAAGGAATTTGTTATAACGTGTTAAATATATAACTTTTAATCAATGTATATATTTACATTTAACATATAATCATGTGGGATCTGGGGAAACAGCTTAGTCAGTAAATTTCTTGTCCCCAAAATATCAAGACCTGAGTTTGCATCTCCAGCACTCACGGTGTAGAACACATGATAATGGGCACAGACTGAAGGATCATCGATATAAGGTAGAGGAATTTTTCCTGGATCTCGCCTTACCTTGGGGCTGGCCAGTCTAGGCACTATACTGTGATGCCTCTCTAGGGTCAGAGAGAGATCGACTTCTCGACAAGTCACAGAGTTAAGCGAGGTTATGGTGACTTGCGACGTCTTTAAATGCTCCTGTGCATAACACGAGAAGGGGCAGAGGCAGGGGATCTCTTCTCGCTCGAGCAGTCTCCACTAAATGGGAGTTCTAAGGTCCAGTCGTGAGTGCTTACAAGGAGATCGGCTTCAGACGCAATGAGCATAGAGATTAGAGTGGTAAAGCTAATAAAGCACATTGAGTCAATAAATATCTGACTCGATATCACTCTCTTGGCCCTCGAATTTCATGAAACTGACATTTACTATCACATTGAATCCAACTAGATCATCATGCAATATACCTCATCGTTGGTCATTCCTAACTCACAGGTTGCGTGCTTTCAGAGAATGTGCCTGTAATCTCCAGTTCTCATCTCTGTTCACTGTGCAGTTAGTAGTTCTCTCCAATCAATTGCCTTTTAGATTGGTTGGATGGCTGGACCCATTGCTTTCACACTTGTACAATCTTCTTGTTATCTAATACTCTGTTAAGGTACATGGACAAAACTTGTTAACAATGCTAGGATTGTTTACCTAACTTCATCCTTATATCCGAGAGAATAGTAAAAGGCCAGCATGGCATATATCAACTCGGTTGACTCAGTGCAATCTATGGGTTCAAGTTTCCTATTTAATCTTGAGAGAATACTTTTTGTCTCATTTATATGTCTCATTGGGCTATTGCATTGTTCAGTCATTTAATACATGTTTCGTATGGTAAATTATGCCTCATTGTCACTATAAACTAATTTTCTGTACATGAAATATGACATACATTTTAAAGGCAATGCACAAAGTAATAAGGATACTTATAATTGAGTGTAGTGCTATCACAGATTATGTACTTTCTCACATTTATTTTTGTGTCCTGAGGGAATTCACAAAGAACACCCTTAGTAACGAACAGGGAAGTTGTAACCACATGACTAAACTAAAAGTTAGGAATAGTCCATTCACTACTGGAGTTGGTAAGATGACTTAAAAGTAACGTGGAAATTGAGATGTGTCTAGTACTATTATCTGTCACAGCATGCTTGTTCTAACTTCTTCTTTCCGTGTCCTCCCACAAGTCAATTCATAGTGTGAGCATAAAGCCACATGGGTTTCTCAGTTATGCCATGCTACTCCACACTGGAATGGTCGCATTTATCTTTCACCACTAACTGCTAAGGGGAATGTCTCAAAAATTTAAAACAGCTAGTATAGATCTATTTGTAGAAGAGTGCACTTGCTCATTATGCTCTCAGCATGCCTTTCACGCAATAGTAGACATACAATGGTATTTGTTTGTTAATGTATTGTTTGATTGATTAAATCTAGTATTTCTGCATATAGATCTTGAGGGTCGACACCTCATATAATCTGGACTTTTCTCTTTCTTGCAACTCTGGCCTCCATTTTGTCACTTACTGATATTATCTTTTCGCAGTTCCCGTGACGTGCTATTTTCCTAGCACAATGTCATAAATTTGCTTAAGCATTTTTCGCCTATCAGACCGTTGGAAATAAACGTTCCCTCTGTGTGTATGCCACACTTCCTTTCTCTCTCCTATTGCTTTTGTTCATTTCCTTATTTGTTGATGGAAGTGCATAATCAGCAAATTAGCTGGTTCTAGAATTCCAACTGCTGTGAAGAGTGCAGCCATAAAAATGGATTAGTAAATATTTCTGTGATAGATTGACCAAGAGAGTTCCCTGGGTATATACCAACGAGAGTAGCATAGCTGAGAGGGAATTAAATCTTTATATTAATCATAATTTTTTTTGAGCAATTTGGCAATACAATATAAGCGCTCTATAAATATAACTAGCTTAGTCACGATATAAGAGCTTGATATGTCTATATCTTCCTCGCGAAATTTTAGTGTACAGAAAGCAGATTCAAATGCACCAACAGATTTTTGTGAGCAGGACAAGAACGACAAACTTTTCCATACACACATACAAGCTGAACAACGTGAAATGTCACACTCCTCATATAAGGGCCAGATTTATCAAGTGAGACTTTCACTTGCAATATGGGTTCTACATCTCTATTCTCATACATAACACCTCAAATGATCAATCACACCACGAATAAATTGTGATCAAAGCGAAATGTGTTGACAATAAGTGCTTGGGATAAAAATTGACTTGAAAATATAAGGAGGCATGCTACATGAGACTCCGGCCAACGTGAACACTGAACGATACTAAAGGAGATTATCCCAAATGTTAAGCCAGAACTATGTTACTAGATTTGCTTTCTTGGGGTTCGTTCTGACACTCAGGTTTTAACGATATCTTCAGTTTGTCATTATTGGTTCTAACAGCTAATATGTGTACAATGGATGTTTTTTAAAGATAAAACTTTTTTTTATTTTGTTATTAATTTTATTGTTTCTTTTTTTTTTTACACTTTTTTTTTAATTTTTTTTTTTTCTTTTTGTTGTTTTTTCATTGATTTTAACTAGTTTCCTAATTTTTTTTTTTTTTTTTCCATTCTCTTTTTTTGTTTTTATTTTTCTTTGTTTATTTGTTTATATTTATTNACCACATGTGTACCATAATCTTTGGCTTTGAGAGGAGAGAGAGATGAGATATTCTCTAGCAATTTACAATGGCAAGAGCTCACTCACATGAATTTTGGACCTGAATTCACATGATCTGAAATTCATCACACACCCCCCTCTATAAGAGCAGTAATATTTAGAATACAGGGGTGGATATCATGTTGAAATTCCCTAAAGTACTTAGTAAAAGCAAGTATCTCTTATTTTTAGAAAATCAAACTCTAAATCCTGCCTTCAAAACAGTTCTCACAAAAAAAGCTACCAAGAAAAATGAGGTGAAATCATAAAAAGCATTAAGTATCATAAAACGCAAGGAATCAAGGGACAAACTGCATCAGAAATGACTACAGCCAGACGTTACTGCAATTTCATGTACAGAACTAATGATCAGGTGCGTCCTTTCCATATAAAGGAATATACTGAAGAAAACCAAAACATACCAATATATGCCAATCATAATTGGTAAGCAAGTAGACTTTCTAGATGTACAAATCATAATTTAATTGGAAACTCAATTACTAGTGAATGAAAAAGAGACTTGATCCCCCACAAAAATTAGTGTAAAAAAACAATAGGATGTAGCGGTAAGACAGAAGATGGTAACTATGGAAAGAGGAAAGACGGTGGGGCCGGAGCCCCCAAACATGCCGCATGGGAGGTTTATAAGTAGTTTGAATCAAAGTTTTATAAAGAAATTAATGGATAAGAGCCTGATTTTAAAGTAGATAAAGGAAGACTTTTGGGGTTTTGTTTGTTTAAAAAAAAAAAAAAAAAAATTCAAAAAGCCAGGTGTGGTAGAACACACATGTAACCCCAGCACAATCCACAGCATGGGGTTGGGAGAGAGACAAGTAGATCTCTGTAATTTTGAGTCTAGCCTAGTCTACAAAGCAAAATCCAGGACAGCTGAGGCTATAGGGAGACCCTTGTCTCAAAACACCCAAGAAAAAAAAAAAAAATATGTCAAGGACACTGTTCAAGATTTAGGAAACCCAACAAGAAGTAACCAAAAAGAAAGAAAAACAAAACCACTCTTACACATCGTACAACAAAACAACAGGGCAGCAAAAAATAAGTCTTTATGAACAGAGTATAGACAGATTTCTCAATAAGTAACTATTTTTCTCAGCAGCATAGCAGTCAGAGCACAGAAATAACTGAAAAAAACATCAGAGAAGTAAAGGACGATGGAGGCAAAAAGTATACACTGCCAGTTGAAGTTTCTTCCAAGGTCCTTACTAAACGTATTTGTAAATGATGGTAGTTATAAAGAAGACCTTCAACAGACCGTGATTGCTTCAGTAATTGGCCAGCAACGGTGTGAGAGAACAAAGATGAAGAACAAAAGAAAAGATGAGACTATAGGTAAATTCAACAACACAAGGAAACAAAATAATTGTGTCTAATTGAGATGGTAAAAAAAAATAAGAATTCTAAGCTCTAATTGTTAAAGCAATCTGTCATGCCTACGTGAGAAGGGAAAATAGTAAACATACTGTAAATGTGTACATTAAAATGTTTATAATTGGCTAATTATAAAAAAGATAAAGAATATAAGTGCCAAAAAATACAATTTGCAAATCAACTTCTACAAAAATAAAGACAAGGGCAAATAAAAAGTAAACAAGGAGAGAAAAATAATAAAGACGGAAACAAAATTGAAAAAATGACATTTTCAAATATATTTTTGAAGAACAACACACCATTTGAACCTTGGCGCAAAGAAGAATAAGATGCATCAGAGAAAAAAAAATTCTGAACTTATTTAATCAGGAACAGTTTATAAATAATAAAGATCACATTAGAAATATAATTTTGCAATAACAATTACTGTAGTGTTCAGTGGAGATGAAGCAACAGGAGCTCTCCTAGACTGATGTTAGGAGTAGAAAATGTTGGCTCTGTCCATTGGCCAGCATAACCATCACACAGCTAGGGTTTTTCATTGTATTAGTTGATGCTGTAACTAACACAAACAAGCAGTTATTGATCTCATCCTGCCCATGCCCTGTCCCTCACACCCCAGGAGAGAAGGAATCAATATTCTGCCATCTTTAATCCATCTATATACATCAGTACTTTCTTTTTTTTTTTAATTATTTTTTAATATTTTTATTTCTGCTATGTGTGATGAACTGTACTGTACTAGCATGGCAAGTCGGTAGCACCCGTGCTCGTCAATTGCCGCGGAGGTAGAAAGGGGTTCGGATTCCCTGGAATGGACCTTCCTGGACATTGGGAAGTTTCAGACGGGTTCTCGCCCGCCATGTGTGTGTGGTGGGATTCGAACCTGGGGCCTCTGTAAAGGCGGTCAGCGCTCTTAACCGCATTAGGCCATCTCCCAGCCCCACACAGTACTTTCATATTGATGGTGGGAATGCTTGTACTAGAAAGACTTGAGTACAGGAAGCATGTAAATGAACACTTGTTATGGTAGTTACTCATAGACCATATTTTTAGGCTTAAAACAAATTTGACGGGGCTGGAGATGGTGCCTAGAGGTTAAGAGCGCGACCGCTTCTTGCAGAGGACCTGGTTCGATCCCCAGCACCCACATGGCGGCCGAGAACCGTCTCTGAAACTCCAATTCCAGGAGAACTCCAGTTCCAGGGAATCCGAGACCCTCTTCTGACCTCCGCGGCATTGCACGACACGGTGCACAGACTTGCATGCAGACAGTACATTCATACAACAAAAAATAAAAAAATAAATTAAAAAAAAGGAAAGGATCTTTAAATTACAGTGAGTCAGTCATGCAATGAGATTCTGTACAAAGGTAAGAGAATTGACCACAGCTTGGCAAAACATTTATATTTGAATATAAATGGATTTGGATCTACAGGGGTACTTGCTTAAGGAGAAGTGACGTGAACACTTCATTATGATCTCAAACGCTACTAAAATACATTATAAGGGTATTTGTGCACATGCTCTGTATAAAACCCTAGAAGAAAAGAAAAACTGACTTTAAAATTAAGGAGAACCGGTTTTTCCCAGGATATGAAGGAGAATTGGAAAAACACCCCCACGGGTCTTGAGATTTGTGTTTATTATTATTTAAACAGAGATTGGCATATGTGTGTTATGTTTTTTATATGACTAATAGAAAATGTAATTGAGAAATTTTTTAAAAAAATATCCGATGGCAAGTCTCCTGTGGCTTCATGTGACATTTCACTTTTATTAAGAGTCCCAGGTCTGTGTGTCAAGTTCCCATGATGCTCTATTGTTCTGAGTTACTTCTAGGTTTGGGTGTGCATATAGGAAACACCAAAGATGGAGGATGTTCAGCAATGAGCAACTGATCCCAAGTGTCAGTTACTTTCTTTTGAACTTTTAGGCTATGTACATCTACAAATACATGGTGACCTTAAGGTCATTTACGTAGTTGGAATGGAAAACGTTTTTTATTTGAAAGGACGATAGAAATTAAAGTGGTTTTCCATTTTGTGATTTGTTGGCATTCTAATATGCTTTGTATGCACATTGATGTTGGAACTGATGCTTAAATACATTATAAGATAGCTGACTTCCAGTACTGCGTCACATTTTTACTTTTTATGGTTGCCATATCTTTGGAATTAAGCAAACTCAACTATAAATGTTCTACAAAAATTGGAATTGAGTATTTGTATACTCTTTATGTTTTATTTTTTAATTCTTATTTATTTTTGCATAGTGTATGAATGTATGTCTGCATGCACGTCGTTGTGCACCATGTCGTGCAATGCTCGCGGAGGCTCAGAGCAGGGTCTCAGATTCCCTGGAACTGGAGTTCTCCTGCGGAATTGGATTTAAGCGGTTCTGCCGCCATGGGTGCTGGGGATCGAACCCAGGTCCTTCTGCAAACAGCAGTCGGCCGCCCGTTAAACGCACCGGCCATTCTCTCCAGCCCTATTTTGCTATTACTCTTGATTAGTTCATACATGGCATTGAAGGACTGAAGATTGACTGAGTTGCTTTTATTTGAGTAGATTTATATCATTAGTGGAAGTTTTGGACTACATTAATAATAGAAAATATTAATTGCTTGAAGATAACTATTAGAACCTTCATGTGTCTCTAGTCATATTTTGAATCTTTGTCCAATCAATCTCATAAGAATATATTTTATTGGCCTTTAATTGCCTTAGGAAGTTGACAAGTTTCATATCAGGCTTTTCCAAGATGACAGCGGCCCAGCGGTGGCAGAATGTTTGTCAGAGCAGCTGAATTGGCAAAGCAGTGAGGGGACTTAGGGATCCTCTCAAAGTATCGGGATAGCATCAGAGTAGTCTCGAGGCATTCGTTAATCCTTACGAGGACTACAACTTTATCACTGTAGACATCACCGAAGGGCATCAGGAGACAACAGGGAAAGCCCCAGTGTCAGCTGAGCCTTTCTCCTACGAACCCAGGTACGGACCTTGGCACCTGCCCTGAGAGATCTGTCTGTAGATTATGGGTGGTGTACAGTAGTTCTGTGAGTACATCTCACAAGTGGGTGATTGGGGCTCACCACACTTGGATGCAGGGGACTCCAGCTGCATTGCAATGGAAGCATTGTGACCTTCCAGCCCACAGAACCAGGAGTCTGGGGCCCTTGGGGTGCAATTCCACAGACCTGAGGGGTTCAAGCCGGCTTGGGTATTTCATGGCTTAGTCCTTTGGATGAACTTTTTGCTTGTTGGGTGAGGGGTGTTGGTCTGTACGATGTTAGCATAGAGTTGAGATTTTGGTGTCTAAAGTACCTCAATACCTTCAACAAAACCACCTGAAGTCAACAAGAACACTGGAGAAAAGTAACAAAAACGAGTGTCAGCTCAATAAACACCTAAGCTTCACACTAGAACCACAACCAACGCAGCATCCAAAATGCCAGAAGAAAAGGACTCAGTGGGGGCTGGAAAGATGACTCAGCAGTTAAAGCACCTGGCACCTCCTCTTGCAGAGACCCAGGTTAATTTCACACCCCACATGGGCAGCTAAAAACAGTCTTTAACTCAAGTTCCACGGGAATTGTGCCCTTTCTGACCTCCGAGTTCAGGGCAGTGCACGACACTTGGCTGCACCAACCTACATGCAAAAGACAGTACACTCGTACACATAAAAAAAAATATAAATAATAAAAAATTTTTAAAAAAGAAAGGACTCAGGTGAATCTCTGCAAATACCAATACCCCTATTCAAGTACCCTCTAATAAGGTCCCGTTGGATATAATTCAGGATACAAATCTCAAAAGAACAAATTAATCGAATATGATTAGAGAAATTAAGCAGTTGAAGGAATTTAAAGAGAATATAAACAATAAAATTCTGAGATCTAAAAAGAAAGATATGGGATTAAAATTGAAAGATGCAACAGATGAAGATAAATTACAGAATGAAATTACAAAAGATAGAAATATTTGAAAAATTCAAGCTATGAAATGAAAAAAAGACAAATGCAACATTACAGCAAAAAACTTAGAATGGAATGGGCGAGAAACTCAGCAATATAATGGATGAAATAGAAAATAGAATAATCAGATTTGGAAGACAATTCTGAAGAACTGGCATAAATCAACGTTAAAGTAATTATGAAAATTATAAAAAAAAAAACAGAAAAAAAAAAAAAAAAAAAAAAAAAAAAAAAAGAAAAGACCAAACCTATGAATTATAGAGATAGAAAACGGATTTAAAAAACTCAACAGGATAAAATATTGATATGGCTCAGGTCTTTAAATTTTACAGGGAAAAAATTTTCCCAAAATTAAATGACAATTCTCATTCCAAGTACTAGAAAATAGATAAAACCAGAAAAGAAATTCTCCACCCAATAACATAGTAAAAAGGGGCAGGCGGAATATGTTACAAAGCAAAGATAAGGATAACTGCGAGAAGCTGCTAAAGAACAGAAAAACAGTGGGGCTGGAGAGATGGCCTAGCGGTTAAGAGCCTGCGACCGCTCTTACAGGGACCCGGGTTATCCGCAGCACACAACTGGCGGCCGAGAACCGTCTGTACTCCAATTCCAGGAAGAACTCCATTCCAGGGAATCTCCGAGACCCCTTCTGACCTCCGCGGCACTTGCACGACACGGGTGCACAAACCTGCATTGCAGACAGTACATTCATCACAGAATACAGAAATAAAAAAAATTATTTTAAAAAATTTAAAAACGAAAAACAACCAAGTTACCTACAAAGGAAAACCTGTCAGATACAGCGATTCAATGTAGAATGATTTAAAGCCAGCCAAAGAGCTTGGTCAAAATATCCCAGTTCTAAAAAGACTGATAGATCCAAACCCAGAGCTACATTATCAGCATAAAATATCTATTATTAATTATGAAGAGAAAAGGAAACTGTTCATGCATATTAAATTGAAGTTCGAAAGAAATTCTTCCTCCAATAAAGCCATTCTCTGCAGAGAATACTTCAAGCAATACAAAGAGCAGAGGGCAGAGAATGACATATTACCAGTCGAATACCAGAAACACCAAATACTTACCACTATGAAATAGCAAACCTAGGAGGTAAGAATTTGTAACTAAAATCAAAATTATTTTGAAACAATTTAATTACTCAAAAACAGTTTATAAATAACCAATGGATATGAATTATCCAATTAAATAGACAGAGACAAATAGAAGACATTGGAAAAAAAACTCTTTTTTTTCTTGTATCTCCAAGAAACTTACCTCACTTATCTGAAAGATAAATATTATGCCACAGGAGAAGAAAAATAATACAAAGTAAATGGGACTAAGAAAATTAGGGTAGTAGTCATTATGATAAATACTAGCTAAAACGAAGTTCAGGGCCTTTTGTTGTAAATCGTTTTGTGTGGCGGGACATTTCTCACTAGGGAACAGGTATTTGGCCGCAGATAGGAAGTCTTTCCCCAGGCCTATGTGATGCATTTCTAAATATCTGGAAATATTTGGTTTGCCAGAGCCTGCCCTGCAACTTGCAGAGGTCACATTTAAAGTTTTTATTTTGGTGATGTGTTTGGGGGAACATTCCCATTCAGCTGGATGGGCAAAAATATTGCAATTTTTAGTAGAAAATAAGATATTTGTACTGGATTAAAATTTCTAGAGGGACTGTTAAAGACTAACAGCACAGCTTACTAATCGGTCTTCAAATGGGAGATTATAAACCATTTCAGGATTGATTGGTTTGGTTTTCTGTCCATTTCCTGGCTTGACTGGATTCTCCAATGTGCAGATTCAAAGATTAAAGCGGACCTAGACACAATAGGGAGTTACGTTGACTAGCTGAAAGATATTTTCTGTCTTGGTCTATTACTGCAGGTTGTTACTTGAATACTTGTTCTGCCATTTCCAAGTAACATTGACGCAAGAAAAGTCCTAGGTTACTTCCTGAATCAAGCAGCATTGAAAGCCAGAAGGAGACAGTTTGGAAATGGGACTTAACAATTTTTCCAGCTATTCTGGTCAATAGGTGTGTTTCCTGTTATTGGAAAAATACAAACCAGGATATAGTGTTTGGGAAAGTAAAGAGACTACTGTTTGTAGTATCGTAAACAGCTAATATTTAAGATATGCCCTAAAATTGTTTAAATTTCTCTTATTGGCTTTGCTTGCTTATCATATGTTGTTAAATTTCTCCTAGTCAATGTTTATGCAAGGCTGCTTAGGCTTTTCTTAAAGTTCTATCTAAATATACGAATAAAAAGATACAGTCGTTGGTGATAACTTAACTTTTTTGGCGATACTAACGCCCATCTCTAATGTCCCATACACAAATTCACGCCAACCGGGATTTAAGGGGCGGCGAATTTCTGTTCCTTCCTTCTGAGTCAATTGGTCCTTAAGGATTTTTTCGTGCATGGAGCATCTCTTAAAATGTCTGCAATTGTGAGAGCTCACCAGGGCTTCTGTGCAGGGAGGTTTTGGAGATCCATTAATGGGACCCTAGCCAGTGTCCAGTCTATATAGAGAAAAGTCACATTAGGGGAAAGTTTGCTCATGCTTCCCAAAGGGAAGCCTGGTCTATGCAGACCTGACCTTGTCCTCAGGAGATGGAACTGGTTCACGATGGCCAGAAGGAGCCAGGTTCTCCCCTCCTCAGAAACCTGAGTGCCCCCGAAGACCAGAACCTCAAATGAAACCTTGAGAAAACAAAATTAGTTAATCTGGGCTGTGTGGACTTCTTAAACAGCCCAAAAGAACAGTATAACCGAAGATTGTCATGATTTCTTTTAAAAGCCTGAAAATTTGTGCCTCCACATACTGGGAGTAAAGTTATATGAAATAATATAAAAATCCTTAGACCTTGGCCTTGATTAACAGAAGTGGTTCACCTTCCAGCCCAAAAGGCAGCTTCCACTTTTTTTGTCAATTAATGCTCAATTAATAAAATTTCCTCTTTCTTGCCACTAAGTGGAAACTCATATCTGGACTATTAAAAAGCCTGAAAGCACTGATTCTCCGAGGCCAGACATCACTGACCAAGAAACAAGAAGGAGAAAGCTAATAAATGGATGCTTTTCAAAGCCCTCATCAAGAAGTTCTAATGGACTTTTCAGTTGGACATTGCAATTCCCTGATGTCGCTTCTTCCTCCTGGTCCCCTGCCTGGATCATGTACCTAAATTACTTCTGGCTATCACTTCACTCACGGGGTACTAGTCAAGCTCATTTTTTCCCCTCTATAGTTACTCTTAGTGGGGGGTCTTTTAGATTGACCCTCTGAATGGGAGATACCCCAAGTGCCACACCCGATGTCCCTTTCAGCATGGAAAGTAAGAATCAGATAGTCAGTGTCAGATTCCTCCTATACTGGGGTGACCCTTTTTCATGAGGATAACTATTTAAACAACAGTTTTGCTAGAAATTTACTGATGCTTTTAGTGTTATCCCCCCAAAAATATAGTAATCTCCATGGCTTTCCTACCAGCCTACTTAAACAATATCCTCTGGTATACCCAGGAAACAAAGCAGGAAAGAAAACAAAAGGGGGTGCAAAAAAAAAACAAAAACAACAACAAAAAGAAGAAAAAAAAAAAAATAAAAAAAAAAAAAAAAAAAATAAAGAAAATTAGACATACCAAGCCCTTCTAGATTTGATTATTACAGAAAAGAATTGGAAATCCCCCCACAACCTTTTTTTGGCTTGTTTTGTTCATTGTCCATTTCTATTGTTTACTGTTTGTCTGTTAAAAGAAAAAAGTTAAAATCATTTAAAAGAAAATCTCTAAAAAAAAATCTATGAAAGCAAGGGCTGAAAGAGATTGCCCATGGTTTAAAAGCACTGCTACTTGCCTAGGAGACCTCATTTGGGATTTGCATCACTCTAGGCCTGTTTTCCAAAGTGGCCTAGAAACTGCAGCTCCAGAGGGAGCCAGGGCTTCCCTAGTCACTTGCGCATACCCTTCCCCCACACTTATTCCCCTTTTGGTCTCTGGAGCTCTTCCAATTTTAGATGTACCAAAGGACTCCCAAATGGTCTTTATAATTTTGGATTGTTCTTTTTGAGATTAGGGCAAGCAGAACAACACCACAAGACAAATTGTGCATGATTGACAAATATAATGCTTGACTTGCTGTTGTTAGTCTGTTCAGGCTAAACAAAATACTTACAGACTACTTCAGTCTATACATACAAACAATGAGAAATTTACTCATAGTCCATGAATTTTGGTAAGGTAGTACTGCGGCAGATTTGATTTGAGTTGTGGACACCTGTGTTGTCTTTGTCTTGTATAAAGGTCTGAGGACCTCTATTTCTATATTCACATTATGTACATGTAAAAAATTTAAAAAAGAAGTTCATTTTTCACTGCATTGATTATACAGCAAGAAATGGCTGGGACTAAAACTGGATATCCTTTTCTATTTATAAGGTGAAATGGTGACAGAAAGAAACTAAGTTTTTTTTTTAAAATATGTACTTACTTTTATTTTTTAAACTAGCTTTACTGGTTTTATATAGGAATTATTCACACACCTTTCACTTTGGTGGATTCTCTACCGCCCTACTCTCCTTCATCTCCCTGCCCCTTCTCCTCACTCTTCCTTCTTCAGCTCCCTGACCCCTCTCCTCACTTTTCCTTCTTCAGCTCCCTGCCACCTCTCCTCATCCTTCTTTCCTTCATCTCCCCGCCCCCTCTCCTCACCCCATTGTTCTTTCGATCTCTTGCCCCCTTCCTTCACTCTTCCTTCTTTCCTTCAGCTCCTTGTTCCCTCTCCTCTCTTCCTTTCATCTCCCTCACACCTCTCCTCACTCTCCTTCTTTCTCATCTCCCTGCTCCTCTCCTCACCTCTTCCTTCTTCCTTCATCCCCTGCCCCCTCTCCTCACTCTTCTTTCTTCATCTTCCCCTGCCCCCTCTCCTCGACTCTCTTTCCTTCATCATCCCTGCCTTCTCCTCACTCTTCCTTCATCTCCCTGCCACCTCTCCTCACCCTTCTTTCCTTCATCTCGCGCTGCCCCTCTCCCTCTCAGTTCCTTTCTTCTTCACTCCCTTCCTCCCTCCCTTTTTTTTTTTTTTTTTTTTTTTCTTTCTAGTCTTTTCTCCTCCTCTCTGCTCCTCCCTTTCCTTCATCTTCCCTTGCCCCCTCTCCTCACTCTTCTTTCCTTCATCTCCCTGCCCCTTTCTCTCTCTTTCCTGCTTTCTCCCTGCCCCTTTCTCACTCTTCCTTTCTTCATTTCTCTGCCGCCCCTCCTCACTCTCCTTATCCTCATTCTCCCTGTCCTCCTCCTCACTCTATCCTTCCTTCATCATCCCTGCCCCCTCTCTTCACTCTTCCTTCTTTCCTTTCGAATCTCCCTGTCTCCTCTCCTGCACTAACTCCAGTCCTGCTAAAGCCTTTATAGGACCCTTCCTCCTTCCTCATCTTCAAGCAGCAGCTAGTATGTTATTGTTTTTGTGATAGTCCCATTCTCACTAAGGTGAAGTGATGACTATCAATAGGGAATTTTTAATTTCCATTTCCTTAATATTTAGGGATACTGAACACTTTTAAAAATATTTACTGGCCACTTGAATTGAACAGTCAATTCAGATTATTGGGGCACTGAGTGATTGGCACCTTTTATTTCTTTTGCTTTTTTTGGCAGTTATTTGTAATTTCTAAGATTGATACCGAAAACTTTGTAAAGTCCTTTGCTTTTACAAAGGATTTTTCTCCCATTCTGGTTGTCTGCTTATTCTATTGATAGTCTCTTTTGCTGTGCTGTCTTTTAATTTCATGTAGTGCTCAATTTTAATTTGGGGGTTGTTTCCCTTGCTACTGGGATTCTACTAGGAAATTTGTTACCTACCCATTCTAGTTTGCCTTCAGTTTGCTGGGACAGCCTCCCAAAACAATACCACCTGGGGACAAAATAGGGGTTTATTCTTGACATTTTCCAGGTTTCACAGTTTCATCTGCATAGGGAGCAACGTAACGGATTCAGGGCAGGTAACCAGAGGCAGAAATTGAATAAACAGGCATGGAGGACAGGCTGTTTATGGCTTACTCCCCAGCCCATATGCTCAGCTTGCTTTCTTAACACAGAACAACCTGCCCAGGGGTGGCACTACCCACACTGGCTGGGCCCTCCCTCATCACTCTCAGATCAAGAAAATACCCCACAGACATGGAAACAGCCAAGTACATTGGAGGAAATTCCCTAACGAGGCTCCCTCAAGCCAGGTGTGTCAAGGTGAACAATAAAGCTACCATGAACACTACCTATTTCTGAAATGTCTTCTCCTGATGTTTTCCTCAAGCAGTTTCTGTGTTTCCAGTTCTAAATTAAGATCTCTGATCCAGATTGAATTCATTTTTGTTCAGGATGTTGAGGCTATTGTGGAACGCCGTGGGGTTTTTTTTTCCTGGTTTTTTTTCAGTAAGTTTATTGTCGATGTATATAAAACACTAAGTTTTGTTGTTTGTGTTTTTGTAACGATGTTATTACTGGAAAAATGTTTATCTGGAGTCAGAAAGTGTTTTGAGGTAGTCCAATTGAGGGGTTTTTTTTCATGAGGTTTAAAAATCAAGCCCTCTGAAAAATAGCGAGCTATAGCTGCGTGGGTGTCAAGCCTTTTACCTGCAGACTGCAGGAGGCAGAGGTCAGGCGACAGTCTTGAGATTGAGCCAGCTTTGTCCACGTAGCACATTCCAGTCAATGGGAGCTAACAGAACCTTGAAAGAAATAAATGGGCTAGATAATTTCTTCCTTTCCAATCTAAGTTTTTAATATTATGAAAAATAAGTCAGAATATATTTTAAGGACACCATTTGGAGTTCATATTAGATCTTAAATTGATTGGTATTGAGCAGATTTATTGGTTTTCCACCTTTACTTCTTTTAGAAATCACCAGGACTTAACCCCACTGGGATATAGAACTGGCCATCAAATGCACTAATCAAAGGCTTCCTAACTACAGCTTACTGTATTTTGTTAGAGGATTCAATTGAGGAAATCCAGAACAAGGCTTCTCAAACTTCCCTGTGCTTGGAAATCACAGTGAATCTGACTCCTAGATAAAGCAAACTTACTTTGATGGATATATCACCTTATTGACACCCATGGGTAAAAAACATTAGTTATTTTGAGGGGCTGGGAGAGATGGCAGCAGTTGAGAGGGCAGACTGCTCTTGCAGGAGGACCAGGTTCTGTTCCCAGCCACCCACATGGCAGCTCGAGACAACTGTTCTTAACTCCAGATCCAGTGGAAACCAACACCTCTTCTGAACCTCCACAGCATTGCATGACACAGAGTGCACAAACCTTTGCATGCCAGACAGCACCATCTTTCATATACACATAAAAAAATAAATAAAAATTGTTTTAAAAAAATTGTCTATTTGAACAATAGATTTTTTCTAGCAATTAACATTTGCGTGTAACTCTACTTTAATTACTTAGTAACGGGATTTTGAAGTCTTTGATTCCTTAGAACCTCATCAACTTTCACAAGAAAATGTATTTCTGTTCTATGACATAACTAACCCATTGGAGAATATCTACATTTCAAGTAGCAGAGAAACAACAGCCTGTATACATTGTCACTACTTATTAAACCTCGCTTAAAACTAACAATGCCACAGGGGAATTTATATTTTGAAAATGCTTATCTCAACTTTAGAACTGATAAGTTCTCTATCAGATATTCCTGCCATCAATAGACTCTGGCTTTTGAGCCTGACAATTTCGTATTCTAATAAATCATGTAGTTAACAGTGTGTGATGACTCAATTGGGGACCACACCCAGGAGAGTAGAAGGTCCAGAAGAGCATTTCTTGCATTCCTCGAAAGACACCGTTTAAAAATGTTGCTTACTTAAACAACCAGCAGAAAGATGAAACTAGGTACTAGTGGCTTTTTCCTTCCCATGTCGAGATGTATTGTGCCAAACATGCTTTCTTTTTTGGTCTTTTGAGACCAGGTCTCCCTTTAGCCCCAGCTTGTCCTGGAATCACTATGTAGGGCCAGCTGGCCCTTGAACTCACAAAGATCTGGCTGCCTTCCTGCCTCCCAGGTGCTAAGATTAAAGGCGTTTCACCACCAGTCCCGATCACAAACCATTGCTTTTGTCTAATTGATAAATAATGGATCGAGATATGTATAAGTGCTGAGGCATGGTGGCACCACACCTTAATATCCAGCACTCAGGAGGCATTAGACAGGCAGATCCTATGAGTTCAAGGCCAGCTTGCTACAGATTGAGGCTCTAGGCCAGCCTGTGCTAAATGGCTAGACCCTGTCTCAAAAGAAAAAAAAGGAAAAAAATGTGAATCAATGATGAAAGCCCTGTGAAAATACATTACATTCTACACACTCACATAATACCATTTTCATTATCCATTTATACTGGCTTAACAGTTCTGTTTAGTTTTTTTCTTTCCTTTTTTTTATGAACATACAGAACCAATAGGCCAATCACAATTATTTCTTTTTACTTGCTGCCTAACATATTACAGCTTGAGATAGATAATGGCACTCAACAGTTACAAAGCACTGCTGCTTCTAGCAGAGGACCCAGGTATTGGTTCCCAACATCATATGACAGCTAAAAAACGGTCTCTACACGCCAACGTCCAGGAGTCTAATGCCCTCTTCTGACCTCTGGCATACCACAACATGGTACTCTTACATATCACAGGTAATACACTCACTTCATTTACAGATAAAACTTTTAAATATAATTTTATACAATAAAAATAAAAATGAAAAGAAATGAAATAAAATAAATATGCTCAGCTAAATTTCTGGGCCATTTACCACAAATGGTTTTACTAGGTTTTGATTGTTTATTTTGGAGAAAGTTTTTCCTATAATCCCAGCTGGCCTTGAACTCATATGTAGATCAGGTGGCCTCAGTCACACGCAGATGCTGGATGCCTTTGGCGCTCAGGAGTGCTGGTATTAAAGCAGTGTACCAACATGACTAGCTTATCATGAACATTTAATTTGCCTTTGCCTCAGGAGTACTGGTATTAAAGCAGTGTACCAACATGACTAGCTTTATTCATGAACAATTTAATTGCCTTTGCCTCAGGATTACATGGATTAAAGCAGGTGTACCCAACATACTAGTTATTCCAATGAACATTTAATTTATCAATTATGAGTTGTGTGTTTAATGCACTCTTAACTTCACCTTTTCCATGCCTCTAATAATGGCTTTACTTACATATTACAAGCTATGTATGTTTTCATAACTCATCATAAATTTTCCTTATGAAAGTTTAAGAAATTCCTTTAACAAATTAATAAAGTTAATAACACCTTTAATTCATGAAGCCATTGTTATAACAGAGCTGCACTATACTAAACCATTTCACATGTGATTATATGCTTTTTTTTTTATGCTTCGTGCATTTACTTTCGCTTTCCTATTTCCAAATTTTCTGAATAAGACAGTGAAACAATCTCAAAAAATCCAAAAGTGAATACTTTCTTTAGGGAAGGTTATAATTACAACAATACATTGACAGACAAATGTGAATAAGTAGTGTGTCCCAATTTTTTATCCTAAGAAACTAGAAATATCCGTGAAAACTTAACCATAAATATCCTGTACCACATTCTATTAAAAAATTCTCAGTTTACAAAAGAAATTCAGTCTATAAATGCAATACTATTGCTACTGATTCAGTACTAAAAGGGAATATATTAATATGGAAAGATTCAGAAATTTACCCTGTAAATATACTTTTATAATCTTTGAGATTTTCATACAATGCAATTTTGACGATTCATTCGCTTTCCTTCCCTGAAATCCTTCCTGATCCACCTCCACTTTCCTACCCACCAAACTTCATCTTCTTTAAGGCCCATTAAGCCCAATTTATATTGACTAAATGCTCTTGGGTATGAATTCATCCCCTGGATTTTGGTCAACCTACTAGGGGTGACGCCCTCAAAGAAAGATGACTCTCCCTTCGTCCAGAAGCTTCAATTGCCAAACAGCCTTCAACTAAGGTCTGGGCGTCATATTCACTCTCCTGCGGGCTGTTGATTTTTTTCTCCTGGACATCGCACAGTCTGTGCATTGCTGTCATTAATAGCCCATTGGTTTATTATAAGAACAGAAAGAAACATGATGATTTATTTTCTTTCTTATTGATGTTTTGTTGTATTCTACATCATTTTTTTCAATTGAGTTCAGGGCATATTCCCCTTTCCCTTTCCCACACACCCCACCCCACGCCACCCCATGTGATTCTGATTGGTTTCCACTTATATATAACTTTTTTTTCTCTTGTGGCTTTAAGTATTTTTTCTTTGTTTTGATCATCTAGTTTTTTAACAATTACATGGCATGGAGAATTTCTTTTTATTCTGGGTCCTAAATCCTTATATGTGTCTGTGTGTTTGCTATTTGTATGGGATTGTCTTATTTTCAGTTTGAGGAAATTTCCTTCTATTCTGCTTGAGAAGGTCTGGTCACTAGTGTTGTCTTCGAACTCCTCTCCCGTCCTCTATCCCTAATGATGCTGAAGTTTTCGGTCTTTTCATTAGTGTCCCACATTTCCTGGTTGTTCTCCACTCCTTGTGTCTTTTTTTAAATTTTTCATACCTTTACTTGGCTTTCGAGGTTGCCCATATTTTCTAGGCCTGATATTCTTTTTTTCTGCTTCTTTCATTCCACTTCTGAGGCTTTCCCGACCTTTTTTCCTGGTGGTTGATGGAATGTTCAAGACCTTTTTCATTTCATCCTGTGATTTCTATTAAGATTCCACTTCCCTCGGGAGCCTTTCATTCTCATCTTATAGCTCCATGGTTCGTTGGTCATTTTCTATTTCATTTCGGCTGGGATCTTTTTTCAGTGTATCAACTCTCCTTCTGGAGTTTGTCATTTATCTCCCTTTAGATCCTTCCTGAGTTTTTCCATTCTCTTCCCTTAGTTCTCTGATTTCTTTGAATACGTCTACAGTTGTTATTCTAACAGGTCAGTCTCTTGGCTTCTTTTCCTTGGAGATTTCATTGTAGGGACCTTCTGTAGAGTTGGGCTTAGAGTACAGTGTGGATTTATTATGAGGCTTTTCCCATATTGTTTCCTTGTGGGTCCTTGGCATACTGGATTTAGTCTGTATTTGTTTTTTGAAGTCTGTCCCTCATCGTTGGCCGCACAGACATATAATCCATCCAATGCTCTGCCTAATTAGGTCCGTTACACCCAGGCCTTCTACCAGGATGATGGGGGTGGGTGGGTGTTGGTGGGTTCGCTACTTATTCCCATGTACCGGATAGGCTCCCAAGGTCAAGCACGGTCTCCTTGCCTCACTGGAACCTGACTCCAGGCAGGTGTCTGGAATCTGAGCTGGGACTTTTCTGGGGCAGGGGGTGCACTCCCCAAGGGACAAGGCAGGTCTCCCTTCACTCACCGGCACCTCACTGACTCCATGCAGATGTCTGGAGTCCAAGAATGATATCATAATTCATTATTTTGGTCTTGAATTTTCTTCAAAATGCAAGTATCCACAAGCATAGCATAAATTTTCTGAACATATGACAAGTTCACATTTGACACAGTAAAGTAAATGTCAAATGCTTAAGAATGAAATATATATATATATATTTATTTTTTAATACGAATAGTATACTCACTCGTATATATAATACTATGTTTAACAAGTGATGTACAAAAATAAATTCCAAGCAGATCAAAGATCTCAGCCTGAAATATGAAACCCTGAAGGTGATAGAAGAAAAAGTTGGCAGCACCCTACAAGACATAGATGTAGGAAAAGACTTTCTAAATCAAACAGCAGCTGCACAGGAAATAAGGACAACAGCTTACAAGTGGGACCTCATCAAACTCAAAAGCTTTTGTACAGCTAAAGAAACAATCAAGGAAGTGAAGAGAAAACCCGCAGAGTGGGAGGAAACCTTCACCACTGCTACATATGTCAGAGCATTAATATCCAGACTATATAAACTACTTAAAAAACAAAGAAAGAAAACAAATGACCTACTCAAAAGATGAACAGAGACTTCACAGAAAGGAAGTAATGATGGCTGAGAAACATCTTGAAAAGTGTTCTACATCCTTAATAATTAAGGAAATGCAAATTAAAACCACACTACGGTATCATCTCACTCCAATAAGACTAGACAAGATCAAGAAAATAAAAGACAGAAAATGCTGGAGAGGTTATGGGGAAAGGGGAACACTCATCCACTGCTGGTGGGAATGTAAATTGGTTCAACCACTGTGGAAAGCAGTGTGAAGAACCCTTAAAAGACTCAAAATAAGCCTACCACCTGACCCAGCCATAGCACTCCTGGGTATATACCCACAAGACTCATCCTACTGCAAAGATACATGCACGGCTATGTTTATTGCAGCTCTCGTCACAATAGCAAAGAGCTGGAACCAACCCAAATGCCCCTCAACTGATGACTGGATAATAAAAATGTTGTCCATCTACAGAGTTCTATGCAGTGGTAAAGGAAGATGACATCATGAACTTTGCAGGTAAATGGAACTGGAAGCCATTCTGCAGAGTGAAGTAACAAAGTCCCAGAGGGGGGGAAAAAAAAAGGAGAATATTTTCCCTCATTTGTGGATGCTAACACCAAATCCCAGTTGGCAGGCAAACTGAGCAACTTTATTTTTTAATTTTTTTTAAATTTTATTTATTTTTTTGCATGTGTATGAGTGTACCGTCTGCATGTAGGTTTGTGCACCCGTGTCGTGCAATGCCGCGGAGGTCAGAAGAGGGTCTCGGATTCCCCTGGAACTGGAGTTCTCCTGGAATTGAAGTTACAGACGGTTCTCAGCCATCACATGGGTGCTGAGGATCGAACCTGGGTCCTCTGCAAGAGCAGTCGGTGCTCTTAACTGCTAGGCTATCTCTCCAGCCCAACTTTAGTATTATATTTCATTGTATCTGAAAGTATCTGTGCTATTATAATGTGAATCTCTTAATGGGCTCTAGAACTGACCTACCACTTGTATTCACTCATTGTAATTACCATATATGGGTGGAAGATATGTATTCACAGTCAAAAAAAAGAAAAAAAAAGAATAAAATTATACTTCTTTTTACCTGCATACAACTTTACTGTTAAAATGTGAATCTCGAAATGTATTTTGGAATTAACCTATAGTTTATTTTCAGATTTTGTAATTTTTGTGTTTTTTTGGTCTTTTTGAGACAGGGTCTCCCTGTAGCTCTGGTGTCCTGGAACTCACTCTGTAGACCAGGCTGGCCTCGAACTCACAGAGATCCGCGTGCCTCTGCCTCCCAAGTGCTAGGATTAAAGGTGCCACCACTCCTGGCATTTATTTATTTCTGTAAGTGTATCAATGTACTGTCTGCAAGCTAAGTTTGTGCACCCGTGTCGTGCAATGCTGCGGATGTCAGAAGCGGGTGTCGGATTCCCCTGGAACTGGAGTTTCTTCTGGAATTGGAGTCCACAGACGCTGTCTCGGCCGCCATGTTGATGCTGGGGATTGAACCCGGGTCCTCTGTAAGAGCGGTCAGCACTCTTAACCGCTAGGCCATCTCTCCAGTCCCAGATTTTGTAATTTTGATTTATGTGTGGAGTGTATATATGCATATTGTGAAATAATATAAAATTAAAGGGAACAAAAAAGAGGAAAACCTATTAAAAGAACTGAGGAAAACAGTAAACTTATGCATCGAAAAGGTTATAAAAGACAGAAAAAGTGCAATACAGGACTTAACATGTATGACAGAATCCATGAGCTCTGGCGGGGGGGTGGAGGGGGAGGGGTGGGCATGGATGGGGGAATGAGTCCAAATTTGATTAAGAAATGTTGTATGGGCTGTAAGACCCATCCCCGGCCCGGCCCCAGGTGAAACATCAGAGGACGAAGCTAAAAGTAAAAGACTCCTTGCCCACCAGGAGCCTGGTCAAGCACAGGCCTCCAAGGAGGTGGTGGAGTCCAGCTCTTGCAAGTTTCCAACTGGGATCAAGATTATTAAGCACCCTACCATGCCCAACACACAGTGGTCGCCATCCCCAACAATGCGGATATCCAGAGCATCATCACCGCACTGACTGCCAAAGGGAGAGAGCGGCAGCAGCGGACCCAAGGGGTTCGTCCTCGTCAGCTGGGGGGAGATCACGGAGACATTGGGACCAAAGCCAGCTGTGAAGGGTGTGAATGTGCCTAGGCCACCGGGGACCCTTCCAAGGCCGAGACAGGAGAGCTGTGAATTCCATTCGCCACAACCTTTCTCTCCATGACATGTTGGTTCGGGAGACATCCGCCAACCGCACGGTCTCCTTCTGGACCATTCACCCCAGCGCCAATCGCTACTCGACATTGGACCAAGTGTTTAAGCAGCAGAAACGACCCAATCCTGAGCTCCGCAGGAATGTGACCATCAAAACTGAACTCCCACTGGGCGCACGGCGAAAGATGAAGCCACTGCTTCCATGGTCAGCTCGTACCTGGTACCCGTCCAGTTCCCAGTGAACCGGTCCCTGGTCTTGCAGTCCTGTGTGAAGGCGCCACTGCCCCTGGCAGCTTCACTTGTGAGCTGTGCAAGCCTATGCTCGCGTCTATGCACGCGCACGCGCCCGCCGCCCATGCCCGCGCCCGCCGCCCGCGCCTGCGCACGCCGCCCGGGCACGTGCCCGCGCCCGCGCCCGCGCCCGCGCAAGGGCAGCGCTTTTACCAGCGTTGCTTGGCAACAACGTCATCGCCACAGTCTCTGCAGTTCACCGAACTGAAGCGGCACTGAGTTTCTCGGCTGCGAAACTGAAACGGCTCTAGTTTTTGTTGTTATTGGGGTTTGAAGGCTTTAGATAGCATATTCCAAGCACTGATTCTGGGTTTGGGAGGGGGCATCTTGGCATAGTTTTGTTCATTGGGTGGGGGAGGCGGGTCAGGGTGGGCGGGAGGGATGTGGCCTATAAAACGCTTGCGGAAGGCCTTTTCCAGAAAGCAAAGGACGCCCTTTGGCTTCTGTGATGGCCTCCATAGGCCCTTTATCAACGTTTATCTCAAGGAAGAAAGTGGCTGTGGATTACCCAAATACCACACCACTTATTCACCCTTCTTTTTAAAATACAGATTTGTAGCCAGGGGTAACATACGTGAAGTGAAAAAATTTATTGCTCGCGGCAAAGAAGTCGTGGAGAGGACGGATCGGAAGGACCGGTAAGAGTGTGTGTGTGTGTGCATGTGTGCGCTGACCATGAATGGCCAGGCCTGGGAGGGAGGCAGAGTCCCTGGGCCAGAAGACCGCCTGCCCACAGCACTGAGGGAAGGGGAGGGTCTGGTGTGTCTTCAGCTGGGATGGGGACCTGGGACCTGCCTACTCCGGAAGAGGGTGGCACTGAAATGGTCTTAAAGGACAGAGAAGTAACTTAGCCAGAATTAGTGTGAAATCCCTTTATGATGCTCCTCATACAGAACTGTGCATGTTTCACAGGGATTTAAGAAAACTGTACATTTGAAGTACGTACACTTTACTACTAGCTACACCACTGAAGAAATGCCTCTCCTTGCCCCAACAACCGTTAACTGTCTGTAGAGCCTAAGGGGGCGGGGCCTCGTTCGAGGGAATGCTCCTAAGGGGGCGGGGCCTTGTTCAAGGGAATGCTCCTGGGCTCTGGTGCTATTTTCTTTGCTCCTTGCCACAACAACTGTTAACCGTCTGTAGAGCCTAAGGGGGGCGGGGCGGGGCCTTGTTTGAGGAAATGCAAGTGGGCTCCGGTTCTATTTTCTTGGTAGGAAAGTTGGTGCTCTTGCATGCTCGTTGAGTGGTGTAACTGACAGCCTATCCCATGCCTACCTTAGATGTGCGCAAGCACACTTATGCACGTGTCTGGGCACTAGCAAGGCTAGCTTGTGTTTACCAGTGTTGCTTGTCAACAGCATTCTGCCAACATTTTCTAGGAATGATAGATACTAAACTCGCATGGAGCCTTGGTGCTGGGACCTTGCATAGTGAAATACCACACCACTTACCCACCCACAAGGACACAAACATGCGTGAGACAGATGTAGTGGGATTTGTTGCATGTGGCTTCTTAGCACCTGAGACCTGCATACTCAGGAAGAGTGTGGCACCCACGTGAAACAATCCAAGATCAATGCTTCCTATTATTGTAGCTGGAGATTTTGAGAAAGTGCTTTGATAGTTAAAACCCCCCTTTCACATCCAAGGACTGCTCTGCATTTGCTGCTGCCTATGGGCAGAAAGAGGTGTTGAGTCTCTTACTACAGACCCATTGTGGGTCTGATCCAAAGGACGATCAAGGAGCCACACCCCTGATTAAGGTATACTACAGCCCTCAGTTTCAAATGATGTGTTTGATACAGATGCTTACAATTTAAATGAGGTATTTTATTTCAAAGTAACTAAATGTTGAGACCTGTGGAGTGTGGTTCTTGAATTCCTTGAGTTAATGATCTGTTGGTGCTATACCCATAGGCTGTGCAATTAGGAGAGGAGCACATGCGCTGATTTAATCCATTTACTGCTGAGATCCGGTGCTGACCCAAATCTTGCTGATATCCATGGCAACACTGCTCTTCATCATCTGTTTATAACGGGGACAGACAAACAGCTATGATTTGCTTACAAACAAGTGCAACATTGAAGCAAAAGAGGTATAACCCATTCAGCTGTTAGTTGCTAACTGTATTTAAACACACATGCTTTACCTATCATAATATTAGTATGGTCAAATATTCCATCATTACTAGATCTAGGATTTTTAT
This sequence comes from Rhizomys pruinosus, assembly GCA_009823505.1. NCBI lineage: Eukaryota > Metazoa > Chordata > Mammalia > Rodentia > Spalacidae > Rhizomys > Rhizomys pruinosus. Next base: position 89,883 of record VZQC01012844.1, on the reverse strand, counting down.
CAAAATGGTTGTTGAATAACAAAGTTAATTTTGAAATAATAATATACATATTACTATGTAGTTTTATATGTATCCTTTTTTCTTTTTTTTTGTTAAATTTGTTATTAGTTTTGCTACTTTTTTCTTAATTTTTGATTGAGCTTTTGTGCATTATCAACCACATTTCTATCAAACTTTAGACTTTTCCCCCATCCATGCCCCCTACCAGAACTCATGCATTATGCCATACAGGTTAAGTCCTTATTGGCATCTTTTTCTCAATCTTAAATTTGGATGCAAGAAGTTTTTTTGTTTGGGGCAGTTCCTATCCAAGTCTTTTTGGTTTTGTTCCCTTTAATTTATCTTCACTCAAAAAATGTGCATATCATATCACACATATAACCAAATTAACAAAGTCTGAAAAAAAACTAGGAAAAAATAGCACGTTAAGGGATTCACAAGTTAAGAGTAAAGTTTCATAGAGGTAAAAAGAAATATACTTTATTTATTCTTTTAAATTGACATTGCAAGTTGATGTATATTTAATGTACTTTAAGGAAGAGGTTTTTGCTCATAAATCTTAGAATTAGGAATAATAGAGAATATAATTTCAAACTATATCTATGTAAGTAGTTATCAGTCAATGTGGTATTGTTTTTACTAACAAATTACCACCTTGACTTACATTAAGGATGTATATGCACCTATGCATTCAAAGCCCACAGAGGAACAGAAGAGGGCATCAAATCCCATGGAAGTGGAGTCATGTTAGTTTGTTAGGCCACCATGTGGGTGCTGGGAACTGAACCAGGTACTTTGGAAGAGCAGCAAACATTGGTGCTCTTAAGAATCATTCTATAGAATAGTTCCTTGTATGCATTCTGACCCATATTTGTCAAAACAATGCATTCATTGATGTTACAATTTACCTGTTTCCAAGTATCTTTTTCACCAAAGCTTTTTAGTCAACTATCTTTAAGCAACACATAATAAGAAACATTTGCATTAGAAATAAATTGTCATCTTATCTCAATTTGAAGAAAAAAATGTTTTATATAATAGACATCTTGTGTTGTGGGACAAGATATGGTCCTTTGGAACCTCACACAGGGGAGAACAGATCATTCCTCAGCTAAACCTACACTGCCTAAACAGACGAAAGCCTAAGGACCGCTCCCAAATCAGCCATGCTGGCTGGGATTTGGGAGATATTGCATATTGCTTCTTGTTTAATCAAGTTGCATTTTGAATCTCCTATTCCCGCTTCTCTCCCTACACTTGTAAATTAAATTGTAGCCCATAGAAGCAAGCCATGTCCTCTATGAATGGAATCCACAGTAAACACATCACTAACTTGGAATCCATGCTGCCATTAAAGAATCAAATCCAGACTGCTTTGTACTCATTTCACTGTCTGGTGCCTGTGTTGAGGGTGCTCCTGTCATCTGAGGTGCCCATGAACTCACCTCGGCCTTATTAAGCATGTGAAGAGACTTTTGCTGCAATGTGTGCCTGGATTTGGCGTGTTGTATATGTTAGAGGTTCAAAGGCAATTTATAAATGGAGTTCTGTTGTTTTTTCTATAGAGTCCTTCAAACATGGAATTGGAATTTTTAGAAGTTAGCAAGTTTTTTTCTCAAAACTTTTTCTGTACTAAAATCGTAAACAACGTTCTGATTGAGATGCTGATATGCCCAATAAGGATAATTATATTTATAGTTTTTTTACTTACTGAGTTAAAATGGCAAGATTTTGTGAAGAAAACTGTCTTAGACACGTGACAACATCTTCGCTCTTATATACACACAGTAGCGCTCTCCAGACTGCGTCCTCGCTCTCTGGCTGCGCGCTTTGTACTCGATCGTTTCCACAGCGCGTCTTCTTCTCTCGCTTCTCTCTGTGACGGATAAAATAGTAGAATAATAAAATTGATCAAAAGATATAAGGAGTTAATCCGAGAAATTCGACATGTATTTTTATAAAAATTAATAACCTGAATTAGCAAATAAAAAAAAACGTGGCTTAAAAAGAACCTAAGTACTACTCCAAAATAGAGCCCAAAGTAAAATAAACAAAAATAGGCAAGAAAACCAGGCATGGTGGCACAAAGCCTNCTTCACAATGCCAAACATCCCCAAGAATGTTGAATAAAGACAAGTATATGATATTAGCATCATGCGTGTTCCTAATACACATAACTGATTTAAGAGCCTTCTGGATATTTCTTACTAAGTCACTTGGATTGACCTTGAACTGTTTCATCATTCAAACTTATAGTCCTCCTGCCTCATCTTCTGGACCATTTTGGTATAAAAGTCTGCATTACTATACCCAATTGAATATGTTCTTAAAATCAAGGCGAGTCTTTACTAAAAAGAGAGATATCACAATAAAAAATGACAGAAATGAAGTAGTTCAGAAAATAGCATTATAAAATGAACAATAAACCCAGAAATTAACTGTAGCCTCACTATTCATGAAAGAAATACACCGAAGTGCCATGTGATATTGTTGCTTACTCACTAGAGTGACAAAAGTGAGAAAGACTGATCACACAAAGCAACTTCAGGGTGTGTGAAAGTAGGATTTCTCATATGTAAACAGAGTACCAGCTGTGTGGAAAACAGTTTGGCATTATCTAATAAAATGAAAGATGCACTCTCCCTATGACATGTCAATACAGCTCCTTGAAAGTACATAAAACATGGGTCCATAACCCAATATGGATGACTCTCACTGACACTAAGCACAAAAGAATATGTATGTATGTATGTAACAATCTATTTCAATAAAATTGAAAAATATCTCCCAAACTTTTACAGTGTTTGATAAGTCATAAATGGACTAAAATATGATAATGAAATATAAGGAAGCAGTTACCATACGAGTCAAAATACTGGTTATCTTTGGGAGCAAAAAGAGCAGTCGCAGAGAATTGTAGAAGGTGACAACGTTTGGTTATGGCTTGATAGGGTTATGTGGTTTTCTAGTTTGCTTTCTATTATTATTATTTTTTTTGTTTGTTTTTTAAATTTTTTAAATAATTTTATTTATTTCTGTATGTGTATGAATGTACTGTCTGCATGCAAGTTTGTGCACCCATGTCGTGCAATGCCGCGGAGGTCAGAAGAGGGTCTCGGATTCCCCTGGAACTGGAGTTCTCCTGGAATTGGAGTTACAGACGGTTCTCAGCCGCCATGTGGGTGCTGGGGATCGAACCCGGGTCCTCTGCAAGAGCAGTTGGCACTCTTAACCGCTAGGCCATCTCTCCAGCCCCTATTTATTATTTTTTATGTGTATGAGTGTACTGTCTGCGTGTAGGTTTGTGCACCAGTGTTGTGCAATGTGGCAGAGGCCAGAAGAGGGCGTCGGATTCCCCTGGAACTGGAGTTAAAGACAGTTCTTAGCCGCCATGTGGGTGCTGGGTCCTCTGCAAGAGCAGGTGGTGCTCTTAACCACTGAGCCATCTCTCCAGCCCCATAGGAAGTGGGACCTAGATGGAGAAAGAGGGTCAAAGGTGTGCAATCATTAGGAAGTGCAGCCTCCTTGGAGGAAGTGGATCTTTGAAGGTGGGCTCTACGTATAATAAACCAACCTGGAATCCAGCTCTAGTTTCCTCTGTGTCCTGACTGAAAGCATTGTCACAAGCCTGGTTGCCTCACAAGCCTGCTGCCTTGGCCACAAGCACTTCCCAGAGCCATGCCTTTCCTGCCGTGATGGAGTGTACTCTTTAAAATTATGAACCAAATAAATCCTCCTGCCCTAAAATTACTTTTTTCAGATATTTTACTATGGTGATGAGAAAAGTAAGTAATAATATTATCTTCGAAAATCTTTATTAATTTGGGAGGCAGAGGCAGTACATCTATGTGAGATTGAGGTCAGGCCATCTGGGGATATAGGGAAACCATGTCTCAAAACCAACCAACCAACTAACAAACAAACAAGTAAACAAACAAATTTATTAGACATAGTATATTTCTATACTGTTGCTAGCTAATGTGATATATATTTGCAAAGCATATATGTCCTCATAAAATTAATATCCATGAAAAGCTGTTTTCGTTATTGTAGTTATTACTTTTCTGTTGCTGTGCTAAAACACTGTGACCAAAGGGACTCATAAAAGGAAGAGTTAATTTGAACTTAAGTTTCCAGAGGAATCAGAGTCCATCATGGCAAAGGAGCCATGGTGGCAGGAGGTGGCCAGGGCGGAAAGTCATTCACTCACATCCTGAAACAGGCACAAGAAACAGGGCAAGACTGGAAGTCTGTCAAGGCTTAAGAACCCTCTAAGCCTACCCTCCAGAGATGTGCTTCCTGTAGCAAGGACACACCTTCTAAGACCTCCTGAAATAGCGCCACCAACTGGGGCCAAAATGTACAGATACTTGGAGCGTGTGGTACACATTCTTATTCAAACCACCACAATTAAATTCTATGAAAGTTGGAAAAAATGATCTGCTGTCTCCACCCTCCAAGACTACACTATTTCATAGCAGCAATTTAGAGACTGCTCCTAGTCGTACAAAGATGTAACATTAAAAATTTGGGGGACGTGGGGCTGGAGAGATGGCCTAGTGGTTAAGAGCGCCGACCGCTCTTACAGAGGACCCAGGTTTGATCCCTAGCACCCACATGGCGGCCGAGAAACGTCTGAAACTCCAATTCCAGGAGAATTCCAGTTCCAGAGGAATCCTACACCCTCTTCTGACCTCCGCGGCATTGCACGACACGGGTGCACAAACCTGCATGCAGACAGTACATTCATAAACATACAGAAATAAATAAAATTAAAAAAAATATTTTAAAAAAATTTGGGGGACAATGCCTCTGTCAAGGTTATATTTGATTGTAGTGTTCCATATACAAAACTGAGAGTATTTATTCCTTGCTGAGAAACTTCAGTCACAGAAATGACAACTGACCATGGCTTTGACATACTAGCTACAGCTTTTGAACACTGCATCTGTTTAAGGGAATTGAACTGTAGAAGAGGTGAAGAATATCATAAACCTTTTGTATAAGCCTGGTTAGAGGTAATTAGAGCTGTACTTTATCTTTGCGAACCATCTAAATAGGGTGTGTGTCTGTATGTGTATGTATATTTATGTGTTTTTGAATGACTGGAGGTATGGTTTTGGAATTTAAACCTTTATTAATTTGTTTCTGGTTTCCCTAGCTTTTTAGTTTTACCAATAGAAGTATAAATGGGATTTATACGTCTTATAAATGGGATTTTCTTTTGGGTAAGGATTCCCCTTTGCTTATCCTAGGAAATACTAACATTCCTTGTAGTGGTCAAAGAGCAAGTTCCAATTTGTTTCTTTTACATTTCAAATAATTAAAATATGTAAAATTATTTTTTCTAATTTAAAAAAATATATACCATAAATTACTGGTTTAACTATTTAAGACCTGTCAGTGGTACTAAGCACACCCATGGATATGTGTGTAACTATCCAGCTTAAGAACATTTTTGTTAACTCAAGCTAAAACTCTATATCTGTTAAACGCTAACTCTTTTGCCATCCCCTGTCCTACCAGCAAGCATTTAGTTTACTTGCTGCCTCTCTCAGTCTGATTGCACAAACATCCTCAAAGAAACAGAATCTTGCAGTATGATTTTTCTTCTGTGATTGTGGATTACCTTAAAGGTTCATCCAGATTGTGTCATTTGTCAGAACTTCCTTCCTTTTTAGGCATTTGTGTACTTCACTTCTTTTTATCTCTTCAACCACCAGTAGACACTGTGGTGACTTCACTTTTTGAATATTAAAAAAAAATGCCACTGTGGGCTCAGGTGCACAAGTACTGTGGAGACTCTGCTTTCATACACCTGGAATGCATACCTGGAATTGTGACGGCTGGTTTATGCTATAGGTCTATGTTTAATTCTTTGAGGAATCACCATGTTGTTTTTTTTTCCAGAATGGCTGTATCATCTGAGTTTCTCACTAGTGATTTGCAAGGATTACAATGTCTCCACCACTTCATACTTTTAATATTTTCTGTTTTACTTCTTGATAGATGTAAAGTATTAAATCATCTTTGTGTCAGTTATTTAGTCAGTTCAAAAGATAAAAGGTAACTGAAAAAAAAAACCAGAATAAGCCTGCTGAATTGTTCAAGTGGAGACAAGCTCAAAAATCCAACTTTTCATTTTGTTGGAAGAGACATAAATATGCCATATTTTGCTTTGAAATCTTCTGCAGGGGTGTTCCAATCTTTTGACATTTCAAAATGACATTGTTATCTACAAATATGTTGGCTCACATTCACAGCTATCCTGGGGTGTATGTGGCTCATGGGCTACAGATTAGACACACCAGTGACAGCTTGACTACTCTTGTTAAACCTTATTTTACTAAGATAAGAATGTCATTGTGATATGCTTCCTGTAGGCAAAAAGAATACCATAAATTTTAAGCATGATATATTTCTAAAAACCACATTTTATATATATATATATATATATATTTAGTTCTAATTAAATAATAATTAAATAATGGTATATGTCATTTGTATTTAAGGGTTAATGTGTTACAATATCCAATAATTTTAATCAATGACACATGGGATACTTAAACATCTTTATGAATTTTAAATTACACCCTGCATGGTTGCAAAATAGTTTTTCACGTTAGTTTTTACAGCCTCTGAAAAACAGATATTTATAACATTAATTATCTTGAAAGATAGTAAAGGTTGTATAAAGTATTATATTCACATATGTTTTACCTTTCAAGGTAAAAGAAAAATATAAAATCACATTGTAATCAGATGGGAAAGACCACTATAACTTTGTTTCAATTTCATGTCATAACTCTTTTTGAAAGGTTCATTAATTTTATGAGAATGCATGAACAATATTAGTGAATACAACCTGGAGGGCTGTGGTTGCCCCAAGCAAAACAAAACAAGAGGTAGTAGAATTTACTTCTGAGACATAAAATTTAATATATCTATCTGTATCATTCTTTCTTATCTATTTTCTGTGTATGAATGTTTTGCCTACATGTATTTGCACCACATGCGTGCCTTATGACTCCAAGGACCAGAAGAGGGCATTAAATTTCCTCATCCTGGAATTATGGATGGGGTGAGCCGCCATGAGGATGATGGGAACTGAACCTAGGTCTTCTGCAAGGCCACTGCACTCTCTTAAGTGCTGAATCATATCTCCATCCCCAGTCTGTAGTATTAATATTTTGTAGGCTTAAAACAAATATTGGCAGAAGTTTCTAGTTAATCCTTGGAAATAGAAGACAATAGAGGAATATATTTGTTTGATGTCAGTCATGCAAGATTTTTCTCATTGGCTTACAGTGATTGGCTGATTTACACTGTCGCAATGGCTCTAGAGTTCAGGATGGTGTCTCTGAAAGGAATTGAGCCATTTGATGATGCCCTAGGATGGGGTGAGCCACCTAGGATGCTGGGATTGGAGTGTCCTTTGTACATGTGCTTTACAGGAAAATGGCAAAAGATGAGATAAACAAGTGGGCATGACAGAGAGACACGAGGATATTCAGCACCTCCATACCACAGAGTAGGAGGAAACGAATTGCTGTAGCTAAACCCACAATCAAGCAAATTTGCCTGACCGTAGCCTGTGTAGAGAACTAGGAGCAAATGCAATTTAGTCTCTTAATTGGTTGCATTATGAATTATTGTCTATTGCATTTATTTTGTTTTACATTTTTTTGGTTTTCAGGGTGTCCTCCTGGCAAAGCCTCCTCAGCGTCGAGGTTACAGTGCCACACCTAGCTTTGACATGGCTGCTAGGGGGTGAATTCATGTTCCCAGGCTTGCATGCCTGGCACTTTTCTGAGCTGTCTTCCCAGTTTTCTGTTTAAGAGCACATGCTGTACCTTCTAGACCTGAATTTCCAGCTGTCGCATTCAACCCTCCCAGGGGAACATAGCCCATATGGAAAGGACAAACAAAAGGATCTGTTAATCTCTTTTATTTTTGTTAAAACACTTATAGCTTCACCTTATGAAATAAAACAAAACATTGCTTTTATAGAAATATGTATTTTCAGAAATGAGAAAAGAAGTTTCAAATGTAACTTGAGTTCATATCAAGTAAATTTTGACCATAGAATGGATTTTCACAAATGAAAATTCTTTTTTTTATCTTTCTTTTTGGTATTTTTGAGACAAGATCTCCCTTTTAGTACCAGGTGTCCTGGAGCTCGCTCTGTAGACCAGGTTGGCTTGGAACCCACAGGGATCCACCTACCTCTGCCTCCCGAGTGCTGGGATTAAAGGCGTGCACCACCATGCCTGGCCACAAATGAAAATTCTTAGCAGTTTTCTTCAGAGAATGTTTTGGAGGCTTTCAGTAACTATGAATAGAATCTAAGGGTATTTTTTTTTTAATGTCAATGGCCTTTTGTAATTTTTATTTATAACAATTTCCTCCTTGGAAATTTCAATGGCCTTCTGTAATTTTTACTTATACATTGTCTGAAGACCATAGACATTCAGTTTGTAGAATTTTCTTATGTTTATGAATACAAAGCACACATTTACAGTGTGAAACAAACCAGCGCATTTCTGTCATCCTGGCTTCTCTCTGTGCACTTTCTTCCTCCTGCACAGCACTGGATGAGATCTCAGCATTTTCTTACCAGCTTCTTCCTCTAGTGGGTATATTTGGTAAACTATTGTCATCTCACTTTCTGATATTTCAGTGAAGTATCACAAATACACATCTACTAAATTTCTGTTTTATTCAAATGATTTTATAATATTTTAATAATTATTTAAGTTAAATGTAAAGTTTTTTTTTTGAAGATTCTAATAGTCTTGGGACTAACTCTTGTCTGCAGGTAAGAGTTAATTGATGTCCAATGTTATACATTACCTTCAAACTTCACATTTTAATTAGAACTGCCTATTATTCTATGAACTTTCAGTGTCTTAAATGCTTCTGATAGAGTGACTAATATATTGACTTTAGAAAGGACATATCATTTATCCATATAGACAAAAGCTCACACTTCTATAGTCTTATTGATTATAGTATTCCTAGTTGATCCTCAACTGTATTTCTGTAACTATTTTTATTGTTAGCTCTATTGAATATTTTCTCTCATAAAAATTCTGTTTTTATAACTAATAAGATATTTATTGGAAAAATAAAGTATCATATGCAAAATTCCTCTAGCAAGAAAGAGGTCCACATATATATTCAACTATTTTCTTTTTGTAATTAATTAATTTTTTATTATATTTTAACGGATTCACAATATAAGAGCACAGTTGTTTTCAGATCACATTGATGTTGCTCAGTTTGCCATACAATTAGGTAATTGGTGCTAACATCCACAGATGAGGGATACCATTCGTCTTTTGTTTGTTTTTCTGGGACTGTGTTACTTCACTCAGCATGACATCTTCTAGCTCCATCCATTTACCTGCAAAGCTCATGATGTCATCTTTATTTACTGCTGCATAGTCAACTATTTTATGTTGTTTTAAGTGTAAGCACTTCAAAAATTTAAGGTCTTGATTATACTCTTACAAATATTTACCCTAATATCTCTTTAAACACATTACAATCCTATCTATAATAAATTGTTTTCTTATATAAATTTAATAGACCAGTTTAAAAAATATGTTTGGGGATTAATTTTATTGTCATTAAAAAATTATCTCTTTAGCACAGGCTGGCCTGCAACTCATGATGTATGTAGCCCAGGCTTGCTTCAAATTCAGCAGTCTTTCTCAGCCTACCATGTGCTGGAATTACAGGCGCAAACTATCACATACAGGTGAGAGAAATCATATGCTTCCTCTCTTTCACCATAAAAGATCATTGGGTTTTTACTTTGAGGAGTTATTTCATAACTTTTCACTTTCTGTGGAAGCCAAAGATTGAACCAGTTCTCCTCAATCATAACAGACCAAGTGTTCTGAGATACCCCAGGTATCTCAGAAGATCCCTCTCTCAGTAATAGTGTCAGCAATAGTTCCATAATTCATTATTTTGGTCTTGAATTTTCTTCAAAATGTCAAGTATCCACAAGCATACATAAATTTGAACATTGACAAGCAATTGACCGTTAAATGTCAAAGGCTTAAGAAGATAATGATATAGTATATTCTATTAATCGAATGAGATATACTCGTATAATATAATATATGTATACACAGTGAGGAACTGACAAGAATTTAAAAACTGAACTGAATTTTGAGGTTAAAGTTACCTTACATGAGTAACACAAGAACAAAACTAATCAGATGAGGAATCCCTCACTGCAGACTGAGTCCTGGAATTTGAAACAGTATTTTGTGATGAGTACCATCCGTATTGCTTGAAAACTCAGAACAAAGTTTAGCCTTTTATTTCCAAGCAGTTCTCACAGAACTTCTAAGACTCAAAGTTCTCCTAGAATGGATTTGATCATTCCAACAGCCACAGCAAAATGGCAAAAAGAGCACTTCTAATGAGTGTTGGAGGATATTAGAAAAAGGGAAATGAAGCCAAATAAATTGTCTAATAAATGAAGAATGGCCCACTGACGTCAGAAAAAATGGAGAAAGAGTCCGTTCAGAATAGACGCTTTACGAGTAAACGTAACTAGAACTTACTTTTCTTGCATTCAGTATAGAAAAGTAGATCGTTAAAACAAGTATTTCTCTCATTTTGGCCTACTTAGAAATATACTCTGGCTATGCTTTGCTTTTCAAAAAAATGAGTTTGGTGTGTTGGAATGTGATTGTTTATTATTGTCAGTTTGACAGGATCTAGACAAATCTCTGGGAATGTCTGAGAGAGGGAGTTCGAGATTGATTAATTGTTGGGAGTGCAAAATGTGTGCAAGGGATTTAGCCAAATTCTCCTCCCACTCCTTAAATAAAACAGATCAAAGCAAACTNATATCATTCTTGGACTCCAGACATCTGCCTGGAGTCAGTGAGGTGCCGGTGAGTGAAGGGAGACCTGCCTTGTCCCTTGGGGAGTGCACCCCCTGCCCCAGGAAGTCTCAGCTCAGACTCCAGACACCTGCCTGGAGTCAGGTTCCAGTGAGGCAAGGCAGACCTGCCTTGACCCTTGGGGGCCTACCGGTACATGGGACAAAGTAGCAACCCAACCCAACACCCCCCCCCACCCTCCATCATCCTGGTAGAGCTGTGGTGTAAAGGACCTAACAGGCAGAGCATTGATGATTATAGTCTGTGCGGCCAACGTTGAGGTGCCAGACTTCAAAGAAACAAATAAACAGACAAATCCACATGCCAAGGACACAAAGAAAAAACAACATGGGAAAAGCTCATAATAAATCCACACTGAACTCTACCAACTCTACAGAAGGTCCCTACAATGAAATCTCCAAGGAAAGAAGCCAAGAGACTGACCTTAGAAGAACAACTGTAGACGTATTCAAAGGAATCAGAGAACTAAAGGGAAGAGAATGAAAAACTCAGGAAGGACCTAAGGGAAGATAATGACAAACTCCCGAAGGAAGTTGAAACACTGAAAAGATCCCAGGCCGAAATGAAAAAAAAGAATGACCAACGAACCAAGAAGCTACAAGATGAGAATGAAAGGCTCCAGAGGGAAGTGGAAAATCTAAAGAAATCACAGGATGAAATGAAAAAGGATATTGAACATTCATCCAACCACCAGGAAAAGGTGGGAAAAAGCCTCAGAAACAAAATAGAAGAAGCAGAAAAAAAGAATATCAGACCTTCAGGATAATATGGAGCAACTAGAAAGCTCAAGTAAAGGTTATGAAAAATTTAAAAAAACACAAGAGTGGAACAACCAGGAAATGTGGGACACTATGAAAAGACCAAACCTCAGCATCATAGGGATAGAGGAGGGAGAGGAGTTCGAAGACAACACTAGTGACCAGACCTTCAACAGGATAATAGAGGAAAATTTCCCCAAACTGACAAAAAGACAATCCCATACAAATACAAGAAGCACACAGAACACCATATAGATAGGACCAGAAAAAAAATTCCCAATGCCATGTAATTGTTAAAACACTAGATGCTCAAAACAAAGACAAAATACTGAAAGCCACAAGAGAAAAACAAGAAGTTACATGTAAGGGGAAACCAATCAGAATCACATGGGGTGGCGTGGGGTGGGGTGGTGTGGGGAAAGGGAAAGGGGAATATGCCTGAACTCAATTGAAAAATGATGTATGAAATACACAAAACATCAATAAAAAAGAAAAAAAATATCATGTTTCTTTCTGTTGCTTATATAAACTCATGGCTATTATGACAGCATGCACAAGACCTGTGCGATGTCCAGTGAGAAAAAAATCACAGCCCGGAGGAGGAGTGAATATGAAGCCCAGCCTTAGTTGAAGGCTGTTGGCAATTGATAGCTTCTGGGAGAGGGAGAGTCATCTTTCTTTGAGGGCATCATCCCTAGTAGGTTGACCAAAATCCAGGGGATGAATTCATACCCAAGAGCATTTAGTCAATATAAATTGGGCTTAATGGGCCTTAAAGAAGATGAAGTTTGGTGGGTAGGAAAGTGGAGGTGGATCAGGAAGGATTTCAGGGAAGGAAGCGAATAATCTCAAAATGCATTGTATGAAAATCTCAAAGAATTATAAAAGTATCATTTACAGGTAAATTTCTGAATCTTTCATATTAATATATTCCCTTTAGTACTGAATCAGTAGCAATAGTATTGCATTTATAGACTGAATTTCTTTTGTAAACTGAGAATTTTTTAATAGAATGTGGTACAGGATATTTATGGTTAAGTTTTCACGGATATTTCTAGTTTCTTAGGATAAAAAATTGGGACACACTACTTATTCACATTTTCTGTCATGTATTGTTGAATTATACTCTAAAGAAGTATTACTTTTTGGATTTTTTTGGAGATTTTTCACTGTCTTTATTCAGAAACAAATTTGGAAAAGGAAAGCAAAGTAACAACGAAGCAAAAAAAAAAAGCATATAATCACATGTGAAATGGTTTAGTATAGTGCAGCTCTGTTATAACAATGGCTTCATGAATTAAAGGTGTTATTAACTTTATTAATTTGTTAAAGGAATTTCTTAAACTTTCATAAGGAAAATTTATGATGAGTTATGAAAACATACATAGCTTGTAATATGTAAGTAAAGCCATTATTAGAGGCATGGAAAAGGTGAAGTTAAGAGTGCATTAAACACACAACTCATAATTGATAAATTAAATGTTCATGATAAGCTAGTCATGTTGGTACACTGCTTTAATACCAGTACTCCTGAGGCAAAGGCATCCAGATCTCTGTGTGACTGAGGCCAGCCTGATCTACATAGTGAGTTCAAGGCCAGCTGGGGATATAGGGAAAAACTTTCTCAAAATAAACAATCAAAACCCAGTAAAACCATTTGTGGTAAATGGCCCAGAAATTTAGCTGAGCATATTTTATTTTATTTCATTTTATTTATTTTTATTTTTATTTATAAAAATATATTTTTAAAATTTTATGTGTATGAGTGAGTGTATTACCTGCATGTATGTAAGAGTACCCATGTTGTGGTATGCCAGAGGTCAGAAGAGGGCATCAGACTCCCTGGAGTTGGAGTTAGAGACCGTTTTTAGCTGTCATATGGATGTTGGGAACCAAACCTGGGTCCTCTGCAAGAGCAAGCAGTGCTTTTAACTGTTGAGCCATCTATCTATCTCAAGCTGTACATATTTTAGCAGCAAGTAAAAGAAAATATTGTGATTGGCCATTGGTTCTGATGTTTCAAAAAAAAGAAAAGAAAACTAAAAGAACTTTAGCCAGTATGGATAATGAAAATGGTATTATGTGAGTGTGTAGAATGTAATGTATTTTCACAGGGCTTTCATAATTGATCACATTTTTTTCCTTTTTTCTTTTGAGACAGGGTCTCCCTGTGGCCCCAGCTGGCCTGGAGCTCATTCTGTAGACCAGGCTGGCCTTGAACTCATAGAGATCTGCCTGTCTCTGCCTCCTGAGTGCTGGAATTACAGGTGTGTGCCACCATGCCCAGCACTTATAATAATCGATCCCATTTTATCATAAGACAAAAGCATGGTTTGGACGGGCCTGGTGGTGAACACCTTTAATCCTAGCACTTGGGAGGCAGAGGCAGGCAGATCTTTGTGAGTTCAAGGCCAGCCTGGCCTACAGAGTGAATTCCAGGACAGCTGGGGCTACAGGGAGACCATGTCTCAAAAAGACCAAAAAAGAAAGCATGGTTTGGCACAAACATCTTCACATGGTGGAAAGGAGAAAGCACTATCACCCTAGTATTCATCTTTCTGCTGGTTCAGTTTAAGTAAGCACATTTTACGGTGTCTTGAGGAATGCAGAAATGCTCTTCTGGAGCCCTTCTACTCTCTGTGTGGTCCATGAGTCAATCACACTGTTAACACATGGAAATTTATTAGGAATACAGACTTTCAGGCTCCAAAGCCAGAGTTATTGATGCAGAATATCTGTAGAAACTTATCAGTTCTTTAAAGTTAGATAAGCATTTTAAAATAAAATTCCCTGTGGCATTGTTAGTTTTAAGCGAGGTTTAATAAGTAGTGACAATGTATACAGGCTGTTGTTTCTCTGCTACTTGAAATGTAGATATTCTCCAATGGGTTAGTTATGTCATAGAACAGAAATACATTTTCTTGTGAAAGTTGATGAGGTTCTAAGGAATCAAAGACTTCAAAATCCCGTTACTAAGTAATTAAATAGAGTTACAGCAAATGTTAATATTTGCCTAGAAAAAATTCTAGTTGTTTCAAAATAACAATTTTTTAAAAAATTTTATTTATTTTTTATGTGTATGAATGTGCTGTCTGCATGCAGGTTTGTGCATCTGTGTCATGCAATGCTGTGGAGGTCAGAAGAGGGTGTTGGATTCCCCTGGATCTGGAGTTAAAGACAGTTCTCAGCTGCCATGTGGGTGCTGGGGATCGAACCTGGGTCCTCTGCAAGAGCAGTCTGCCCTCTTAACTGCTAGGCCATCTCTCCAGCCCCTCAAAATAACAATGTTTTTACCCATGGGTGTCAATAAGGTGATATATCCATCAAAGTAAGTTTGCTTTATCTAGGAGTCAGATTCACTGTGATTTCCAAGCACAGGGAAGTTTGAGAAGCCTTGTTCTGGATTTCCCATTGAAGTCCTCTAAACAAAAGACAGTAAGCTGTAGTTAGGAAGCCTTTGATTAGTGCATTTGATGGCCAGTTCTATATCCCAGTGGGGTTAAGTCCTGGTGATTTCTAAAAGAAGTAAAGGTGGAAAACCAATAAATCTGCTCAATACCAATCAATTTAAGATCTAATATGAACTCCAATGGTGTCTTTTAAAATTATATTCTGACTTATTTTCATAAATTAAAAACTTAGATTGGAAAGGAAGAAATTAATCTAGCCATTTATTTCTTCAAGGCTTCTTGTAGCTCCCATTGACCTGGAACTTGCTAAGTGGACCAGGCTGGCTTCAATCTCACAGACTGTCCTGACTCTGCCTCCTGAGTGCTGCTGAGGTTAAAGGCTTGCACCACTCGCAGCTAAGCTAGCTATTTTTGCAGAGGGCTTGATTTTAAACCTCATGAATTCCATAAAAAAACCCCTCATGGACTACCTCAAAACACTTCTGACTCAGATAAACATTTCCAGTAAGTAACATCGTACAAAATAAACCAACATACAAAACAAAGTGTTTTATATACATCGACAATAAACTTACTGAAAAATAAACCAGGAAAAAAAACCCCACTCACAATAGCCTCAACATCCTGAACAAAAATGAATTCAATCTGGATCAGAGATCTTAATTTAGAACTGGAAACACAGAAACTGCTGAGGAAAACATAGGAGAAACATTTCAGGACATAGGTAGTGTTCCAGGTAGCTTTAGTTGTTCACCTTGACACACCTGGCTTGAGGGAGCCTCGTTAGGGAATTTCCTCCAATGTACTTGGCTGTTTCCATGTCTGTGGGGTATTTTCTTGATTGATGAGTGATGAGGGAGGGCCCAGCCCAGTGTGGGTAGTGCCACCCTGGGCAGGTTGTTCTGTGTTAAGAAAGCAAGCTGAGCATGGGCTAGGGGAGTAAGCCAGTAAACAGCNGTTGTTTCAAAATAACAATTTTTTAAAAAATTTTATTTATTTTTTATGTGTATGAATGTGCTGTCTGCATGCAGGTTTGTGCATCTGTGTCATGCAATGCTGTGGAGGTCAGAAGAGGGTGTTGGATTCCCCTGGATCTGGAGTTAAAGACAGTTCTCAGCTGCCATGTGGGTGCTGGGGATCGAACCTGGGTCCTCTGCAAGAGCAGTCTGCCCTCTTAACTGCTAGGCCATCTCTCCAGCCCCTCAAAATAACAATGTTTTTACCCATGGGTGTCAATAAGGTGATATATCCATCAAAGTAAGTTTGCTTTATCTAGGAGTCAGATTCACTGTGATTTCCAAGCACAGGGAAGTTTGAGAAGCCTTGTTCTGGATTTCCCATTGAAGTCCTCTAAACAAAAGACAGTAAGCTGTAGTTAGGAAGCCTTTGATTAGTGCATTTGATGGCCAGTTCTATATCCCAGTGGGGTTAAGTCCTGGTGATTTCTAAAAGAAGTAAAGGTGGAAAACCAATAAATCTGCTCAATACCAATCAATTTAAGATCTAATATGAACTCCAATGGTGTCTTTTAAAATTATATTCTGACTTATTTTCATAAATTAAAAACTTAGATTGGAAAGGAAGAAATTAATCTAGCCATTTATTTCTTCAAGGCTTCTTGTAGCTCCCATTGACCTGGAACTTGCTAAGTGGACCAGGCTGGCTTCAATCTCACAGACTGTCCTGACTCTGCCTCCTGAGTGCTGCTGAGGTTAAAGGCTTGCACCACTCGCAGCTAAGCTAGCTATTTTTGCAGAGGGCTTGATTTTAAACCTCATGAATTCCATAAAAAAAACCCCTCATGGACTACCTCAAAACACTTCTGACTCAGATAAACATTTCCAGTAAGTAACATCGTACAAAATAAACCAACATACAAAACTTAGTGTTTTATATACATCGACAATAAACTTACTGAAAAAAAACCAGGAAAAAAAACCCCACTCACAATAGCCTCAACATCCTGAACAAAAATGAATTCAATCTGGATCAGAGATCTTAATTTAGAACTGGAAACACAGAAACTGCTGAGGAAAACATAGGAGAAACATTTCAGAACATAGGTAGTGTTCCAGGTAGCTTTAGTTGTTCACCTTGACACACCTGGCTTGAGGGAGCCTCGTTAGGGAATTTCCTCCAATGTACTTGGCTGTTTCCATGTCTGTGGGGTATTTTCTTGATTGATGAGTGATGAGGGAGGGCCCAGCCCAGTGTGGGTAGTGCCACCCTGGGCAGGTTGTTCTGTGTTAAGAAAGCAAGCTGAGCATGGGCTAGGGGAGCAAGCCAGTAAACAGCGTTCCTCCATGGCCTGTTATTCAATTTCTGCCTCCTGGTTCCTGCCCTGAATTCCTTACTTGGGCTCCCTATGAGATGAACTGTGACCTGGAAAATGTCAAGCAAATAAACCCTTTCTTCCCCAGGTTGGTATTGTTTGGAGTGTTTTGTCCCAGCAAATGAAGGCAAACTAGAATGGGTAGGTAACAAATTTCCTAGTAGAATCCCAGTAGCAAGGGAAACAACCCCCAAATTAAAATTGAGCACTACATGAAATTAAAAGACAGCACAGCAAAAGAGACTATCAATAGAATAAGCAGACAACAGAATGGGAGAAAAATCTTTGTAAGCAAGGACTTAAACAAAGGTTTCGTATCAATATCTAGAATTTACAAATAACTGCAAAAAAGCCAAAGAAATAAAGGTGCCAATCACTCAGTGCCCCAATAATCTGAATTGACTGTTCAATTCAAGTGGCCAGTAAATATTTTTAAATGTGTTCAGCATCTCTAACCATTATAGAAATTCAAGTTAAAATTACTTTGATAGTCAGTCTCACCTTAGTGAGAATGGGAACTATCACAAAAACAAATAACAACAGCTGCTGCTGAGGATGTGAGAAGAGGGGAGTCCTTATAAGCTGTTAGCAGGACTGGAGGTTAGTGCAGGAGAGGAGGCAGGGAGACGAAGGAAAGAAGGAAGAGTGAAGAGAGGGGGCAGGGAGATGAAGAAGGAAGAGTGAGGAGAGGAGGGCAGGGAGATGAAGAAGGAAGAGTGAGGAGGGGGGCAGAGAAATGAAGAAGGAAGAGTGAGGAGAAGGGGCAGGGAGATGAAGAAGGAAGAGTGAGGAGAAGGGGCAGGGAGATGAAGGAAAGAAGAGTGAGGAGAGGGGGCAGGGAGATGAAGGAAAGAAGGAAGAGTGAGGAGAGGGAGCAGGGAGATGAAGGAAAGAAGGAAGAGTGAGGAGAGGGGGCAGGGAGATGAAGGAAGAGTGAGGAGAGGGACAAGGAGCTGAAGGAAAGAAGGAAGAGTGAGGAGAGGGGGCAAGAAGATGAAGGAAACAAGGGTGAGGAGAGGGGGCGGGGAGATGAAGGAAAGAAGGATGAGGAGAGGTGGCAGGGAGCTGAAGAAGGAAAAGTGAGGAGAGGGGTCAGGGAGCTGAAGAAGGAAGAGTGAGGAGAGGGGTAGGGAGATGAAGGAGAGTAGGGCGGTAGAGAATCCACCAAAGTGAAAGGTGTGTGAATAATTCCTATATAAAACCAGTAAGCTAGTTTAAAAATAAAAGTAAAGTACATATTATTAAAAAAACACTTAGTTTCTTCTATCACCATTTCACCTTATAAATAGAAAAGGATATCCAGTTTTAGTCCCAGCCATTTCTTGCTGTATAATCAATGCAGTGAAATGAAACTTCTTTTTAAATTTTTTACAGTAAATAAGTGATAAGAAATAGAGGTCTTCAGACCTTCTATCACAAGACAAGACACCAGGTGTCCATCAACCAAATCAAATCTGCCAGTACCTACCTTAACCAAATTCCCAGGACTATGAGAAAATTTCCATTGTTTGTATGTAAGACTGAGTAGTCTGTAGTATTTTGTTGTTAGCCTGAACAGACTAACACACAAGTCAGAATTTTATATTTGGTCAATCACTACACAATTTTTTGTGGTGTTGTCTGCTTCCCCCTAATCTCAAAAAGAACAATCCAAAATTATAAAGACCATTTGGGAGTCCTTTGGTACATCTAAAATTGGAAGAGCTCCAGAGACCAAAAGGGGAATAAGTGTGGGGGAAGGGTATGCGCAAGTGACTAGGGAAGCCCTGGCTCCCTCTGGAGCTGCAGTTCTAGGCACTTTGGACAGCCTGAAGTGAGTGCCAATATCCCAAAGCAGGTCCTAGGCAAGAGCAGTGCTTTTAACCACGGGGCTATCTCTTCAGCCCTAGCTTCATAATTTTTTTTTTGAGATTTTCTTTTAATCATTTTTATTTTTTCTTTTCACATGAAAACAGAAACAATAGAAAATGACAATGACAAAACAAAGCAAAAAAAGGTGTGGGGGGATTTCCATTTCTTTTCTGGTGAAATAATCAATCTAGAGGGCTTGGTATGTAATTCTCTTTTTTTCCCTCTTTTTGCCCCCCCCCCTTTTTTTTTTCTTTCCTGCTTTTTCTGGGCTACCAGAGGATATGTGTTTACTGGCTGGTCCAGGAAGCCTGGAGTGCTCATCTTTTTTTGGGGGGGGGGTCTCACCCTAAACTGCATAGTAAATTTCTAGCTCCTGTTTACTTATGTTATCCTCTGAAAAGGGTCACCCCAGTTGCCAGGAGGGAATCTGGACACTGACCTATCTGACTTCTTCCATGCTGAAAAGGGACATCGGGTGTGGCACTTGGGGTATCTCCCATTCAGAGGGTCTATGTAAAAGACCCCCAAGCATAACTATAGAGGGGAAAAATACTTGACTAGTACCTGTGAAAGTGAAGTGAAAGCAGAAGTAATTAGGTACATGATCCAGGCAGGGGACCAGGAGAAGTAAGAACACAGGGAATTCAAATGTCCAACTTAAAAAGTCCACTAGAATTTCTTGACCAGGGGTTTCAAAGCATCCATTTATTAGCTTTCTCCTTCTGTTCATTTGGTCATGATGTCTGGCCCCGGGATCTGCTTTCCAGGTGTTCTAATAGTCAGGATATGAGTTTCCACTTAGTGGCTAGAAAGAAAAAGGAAATTTTATTATTGAGCATTAATTGACAAAAAAAGTGGACTACTTTGGCTGAAGGTGACCCTACTCTGTTAATCAAGGCCAAGATCTAAGGTTTTATTTAACACTATTTCATATAAATTTACACCCAATATCTAGAGGGACAATTTTCAGGCTTTAAAAGAAATACATTGACAATCTTTCGGTTATACTTTCTTTTGGGATGTTTAAGTCCACACAGCCCAGATTAACCAAATTTTGTTTTCTCAAGGTCATTTGAGGTTCTGGTCTTCGGGGGCACTCAGGTTTCTGAGGAGGGGAGAACCTGGCTCCTTCTGGCCATTCTTAACCAGTTCCATTCTACTGAGGACAAGGTCAGGTCTTGTTAGACCAGGCTTCCCTTTGGAGCATGAGTCAACTTTCCCCTACATTGAGCTTCCTCTATATAGACTGGACACTGGCTAGGGTTCTGTTAGTGGATCTCCAAGACCTTCCTGCACAGGAAGCCTGGTGACTCACATTTGCAGAACATTTTAAGAGATGTCCCTGCAGAAAAAATCCCTTAGGACCAATTGACCTCAGAAGGCAAGGAACAAAATCGCCCCTTAAATCCCTTGGCTGAATTGGTATGGGCATTAGAGATGGGCGTTAAGTATCCAAAAAAGTTAAGTTACACCAACCTGATACTTTTAATTACTGTATCATATTTAGATAAACTTGAAGAAAAGCCTAAGCAGCCTTGCATAAACATTGACTGGAAGAGATTCAATACCATAGGATAAGCAGGCAAAGCCAATAAGAGAAATTTAAACAATTTTAGGCATATCTTAAATATAAACTATTTACTACAAACAGAAGTAGTCTCTTTACTTTCCCAAACACTATATCCTGGTTTGTATTTTTTCCAGTAACAAGAAACATACCTATTGACCAGAATTAAGCTGGAAAAATTTACTAAGTCCATCCAAACTGTCTCCTTCTGGGCTGCATGCTGCTGATTCAGGGAAGTAAACCTAGCTTTTCTTGAGTCAAGTTATCTTGAAATGGGCAGAACAGATATCAGAAGTAACACTTGCATAATAGACAGAGACAGAAAAATATCTTTCAGTAGTCAAACGTAACCCACTACTTGTCTAGGTCCCTTTAATCTGAATCTGCACTTGGAAATCCAGTACAAGCCAGGAATGGACAGAAAACCAACCACAAGCCTGAATGGTTATAATCCCATTTAGACCATTAGTAAGCTGGCTTTAGTCTTTAAACCAGCCCACTCTAGAAACGATTTCAATCCAGTACAAATATCTTATTTTCTATTAAGCTTTGCAATATTTATGCCCATCCAGATGAATGGAGCAGTCCCCCCCCCAAACATATCAACACAAAATAAAAAGCTTAAAGTGACCCTACAAGTCCTAGGGCAGGCTCCAGCCAACCAAATCTTCTCAGATATTTACAAATGCATCACATAGGCCTGGGGAAAAGCCTGTCTATCTGCGCCAAATATGTTCCACTTAGTGATCAAATATCCCCCACACAAAACACAACCAAAGGCCCTGAATTCTGTTTTATCTAGTATTAACATAATGACTACTCCTAATTTCTTAGTCCCATTTACTTGTATTATTTTTCACCTTTGGATAATATTTATCTTCAAAAGTGAGGTAAGTTTCTTGGAGACAAGAAAAAAAAAGATGTTTTTTTTTCTTAATCTATTCTATTTGTCTCTGTCTATTAATTGGATAATTCATTCCATTGGTATTTAAAACTGTTGTTGAGAGAATTAAATTGTTTCCAATCATTTTGATTTCTAGTACATTCTTACCCTAGGTTTCTATTTCCATAGTGGTAGTATTTGTTTTCTGGTATTGACTGGTTATAGTCATCTCTGCCCTCTGCTCTTTGTATTGCTTGAAGTATTCTCTGCAGAGATGGCTTATTGGAGAGGAATTCTTTCAACTCATTTATATCATGGAACAGTTTCCTTTCTCCTTCAATTATAATAGATATTTTTGCTGGATAATGTACTCTGGGTTGGCATCTACAGTCTTTTAGAACTGGGAATATTTTAGACCAAGCTCTTCTGGCTTTCATCATCTACATTGAGAAATCAGCTGTATTTCTGACAGGTTTTCCTTTGTAGGTAACTTGTTGTTTTTCTTTTTAAATTTTTTAAATTAATTTTTATTTATTTCTGTATCTGTATGAATGTACTGTCTGCATGCAGGTTTGTGCACCCGTGTCGTGCAATGCCGCGGAGGTCAGAAGTGGGTCTCGGATTCCCCTGGAACTGGAGTTCTCCTGGAATTGGAGTTTCAGACGGTTCTTGGCCGCCATGTGGGTGCTGCGGATCAAACCCGGGTCCTCTGTAAGAGCGGTCGGCGCTCTTAACCGCTAGGCCATCTCTCCAGCCCCACTTGTTTTTCTTTTGCAGCTCTCAGTATCCTTTCTTTGCTTTGAACATCTTGTGTTTTTACTGTGATATGGTGTGGAGAATTTCTTTTCTGGTTCTATATTTTTCTAGTACTTGGATAAGAATCTCTCATTTTAATTTGGGAAAATTTTTCTGTAAAATTTAAAGACCTGAGCCATATCATTATCCTGTGAGTTTTTAATCCTTTTCTATCTCTATAATTCATAGGTTTGGTCTTTTCATGGTATCCCACAGTTCTTGATTATTCCATTCCTGTTTTTTTTTTTTTTATAATTTTCATAATCTTAACTTGATTTATCCAGTTCTTCCAAATTGTCTTCCAATCTTGATATTCTATTTTCTATTTCATCCATTATATTGCTAAGAGTTTCTCCCATCCATTCTAAGTTGTTTGTGTAATGTTGCATTTCTTTTTTCATTTCAACTTGAATTCTCTTCAATATTTCTATCTTTTGTAATTTCATTCTGCAATTTATCATTGTTCTCTTTCAATTTATCCCTATCTTCTTTTAGATCTCAGATTTCCTTGTTTATAAGCTCCTTAAATTCCCTCAACTGCTTAATTTCTCTAATCATATTCATAATTGTTCTTTTGAGATTTGTATCCTGAGTTATATCCAAAGGGTCTTCACTAGAGGGTACTTGAATAGGGGTATTGGTATTTGGCAGAGATTCACCTGAGTCTTTCTTTTTAAAAATTTTTTATTATTTATTTTTTTTATGTGTACGAGTGTACTGTCTGCATGTAGGTTGGTGCACCAGTGTCGTGCAATGCCTCGGAGGTCAGAAGAGGGCATCAGATTCCCCTGGAACTGGAGTTAAAGACTGTTTTTAGCTGCCATGTGGGTGCTGAGAATCTAACCTGGGTCCTCTGCAAGAGCAGTCGGTGCTCTTAACTGCTGAGTCATCTTTCCAGCCCCCACCTGAGTCTTTCTTTAGGCATTTGGATAGCTTCTGTTGTGAGTGGTTCTAATGTGAAGCTTAGGTGTTTATTGAGCTGACACTGATTTTGGTGCTATTCTTCAGGTGTTTGTTGACTTCAGGTGTTTGTTGACAGGTATGGGTACTTTAGACACCAAAATCTCAACTCTATCCTAACACTGTACAGACCAACACCCCTCACCCAACCAACCAACCGTTTGCCCAGTAGACTAAACCATGCAACACCCAAGCTGGCCCAAACCCACCAGGCCTGTGGAACTCGCACCACAAGGGCCCTGGACACTCCTGGTTCTGTGGGCTGGAAGGTCACAACGCCTCTAATACAATGCAGCCAGAGTCCCCCACATCCAAGTGGGGTGAGCCCTAATCACCCACCTGGTGAGATGTACTCACAGAACTACTGTACACCACCCATAATCTACTGACAAATCCTCCAGGGCCAGGTGCCAAGGTCTGTACCTGGGTTCAGTAGGAGAAAGTCTTGGCTGACATGGGGCTTTCCCTGTTGTCTCCTGATGCCCTTGGGCAATGTCTACAGTGATAAATTGTAGTCCCTAAGGATACAGATGCCCTCAGACTACCTCTGATGCTTCCCGATACTCTTGAGGGACCCTAAGTCCCCCTCACTGACTTTGCAATTAGCTGCTCTGAACACATCTGCCACCCTGGGAGCTGTCATCTTGGAAAAGCCTGATATGAAACTTGTCAACTTCCTAAGGCAATTAGGCAATAAAATATTTCATTATGGATTATTGGAAAAGATTCCAAATAATGACTAGAGATCACATAATAGGTTCTAATAGTTATTTTCAACAATTTAATTATTTTATTATGTAGTTCCAAAACTTCCAGCTAATATATAAATCTCATAATAGCCAAACTCAGCATCTTCAGTCCCTTCATATGCATATGAACTCATCAAGAGTATACAAAATAGGGCTGGAGAGATGGCCGAGCGGTTAAGGGCGCCGACTGCTGTTGCAGAGGACCTGGGTTTGATCCCCAGCACCCACACGGTGGCTGAGAACCGCCTGTAACTCCAATTCCAGGAGAACTCCAGTTCCAGGGGAATCTGAGACCCTCTTCTGACCTCCATGGCATTGCACGACAAGGGTGCACAAACCTATATGCAGACAGTACATTCATACACATGCAAAATAAATAAGTAAAATAAAAAAATAAAGAGTATACAAAATAATCAAATTCCAATTTTTTTGTAGAAATTTATAGTTGAGTTGCTTAATTTCCAAGATGGCAACCATAAAGTAAAAAGGTTGACGTATGCTGGAAGTCAGCTATCTTATAATGTATTTAAGCATCAGTTCCAACATCAATGTGCATACAAAGCATATTAGAATGCCAACAAATCACAAAATGGAAACCCACTTATTTTCTAGTCTGTCCTTTCAAATAAAAAGTTTTCATTCCAACTAGTAAAACCTTAGTCCCATGTATTTGTAGATGTACATAGCCTAAAAGTTCAAAAGAAAGTAACTGACACTTGGGATCAGTTGCTCATTGCTGAACATCCTCCATCTTTGGTGTTTCCTATATGCACACCCAAACCTAGAAGTAACTCAGAACAATAGAGCATCATGGGAACTTGACACACAGACCTGGGACTCTTAATAAAAGTGAAATGTTCACATGAAGCCACAGGAGTACTTGCATCGGATTATTTTTTAAAAATTTCTATTACATTTTCTATTAGTCATATAAAAAACTATACACACATATGCACACATCTCTTTATAAATAATAATAAACACAAATCTCAAGACCCATGGGGGTGTCTTTTCATTCTCTTCATATCCTGGGAAAACGGTCTCCTTAATTTTAAGTCAGTTTTCTTTTTCTTATAGTTTTAGCACATGTGCACAATACCTTATCAGTATTTTAGTGGCTTTGAGAATCAATAAGTGTTTCAGTCCACTTCTCTTAAGCAATGTACCTGTGAGATCCAACCATTTTTATTCAAATAAATGTTTGCCACTGTGGTCAATTCTCTTACCTTTGTACAGAATCTCATTGCATGACTGACTCACTGTAATTTAAAGATCCTTTCTTTTTTTTAATTTTTATTAATTTTTATTTATTTCTGTATGTGTATGAATGTACTGTCTGCATGCAAGTCTGTGCACCTGTGTCGTGCAATGCCGCGGAGGTCAGAAGAGGGTCTCGGATTCCCCTGGAACTGGAGCTCTCCTGGAATTGGAGTTTCAGACGGTTCTCGGCCGCCATGTGGGTGCTGGGGATCGAACCCAGGTCCTCTGTAAGAGCGGTCGGCGCTCTTAACTGCTAGGCCATCTCTCCAGCCCCCAAGATCCTTTCTACTGCTGAGATTGGCTTAAAAAATATGGTCTATGAGTAACTACCATAACAAGTGTTCATTTACATGCTTCCTGTACTCAAGTCTTTCTAGTACAAGCATTCCCACCATCAATATGAAAGTACTGTTGTGGGGCTGGAGAGATGGCCTAGCGGTTAAGAGCGCTGACCGCTCTTACAGAGGACCCAGGTTCGATCCCCAGCACCCACATGGCGGCCGAGAACCGTCTGAAACTCCAATTCCAGGAGAGCTCCAGTTCCAGGGGAATCCGAGACCCTCTTCTGACCTCCGCGGCATTGCACGACACGGGTGCACAGACTTGCATGCAGACAGTACATTCATACACATACAGAAATAAATAAAANGGAGGAGAGGAGAGGAGAGATGATGTATCGATTATATGATTTGAGGAGTGTGAGTGATTCTGTTCACATTAATGTGACTCACAATTACTATACTAGAGCGCGATAGCTCAATATTGTGATGTTTTAGTGTGTGCTAGGAGTTAAATATTATGATAAATACTGAGTTAAGCACATCAGGGGGTGCGTGAAGGGGTTTAGTCACTTGTGCTAGGTAGCTGTCAACTGTACTCTTGCTGGATGCCTTGCATGAAGGACGCTTGTAGAGCTATCTTACGACAAACTATTGCAGGACAGGCATGCCGTGGGTCGTGCAATGACGGAGGTTCAGAAGAGGTTTCTCAAGATCCCTGTGAACTGGAAGTTCTACCTGGACACCATTAACCGGAGAAATTACTAGTTGACCAAAGTCATTTTGCAGTCTCAGGTTCTGGTCTTGCGGGGGCCTCAGGTTTCTGAGGAGGGAAACCGTTGGCTCCTCCTGGCCATATGTAGGTGCTTCTTAAGCGGCAGGATTTCCATGCTACTACACCGGGGCGATGCTGAACAAGTAAGTGGTCAGGTCTTTGCTGGTAGTAGCTCTTAAACCGCGCAGGTACTTGGCCCTTTGGACTACTCATCTTCTCGCAAGCTCCAAGCTTAACCATTTATACTATTTTATTGTGAAGACATTGTAACCTTAGTCTGCAACTGATAGGTCATGGATGCTACCTGGTGATCCGAGCTGGCAGATTGAGAGGCGACTAGGAGGTCAGTTAGATAAGAGGCATCAATGAGGTTATTCTCCACCACCGCACTCGAGGGGATAAGTCCTGGTGAGCAGCACATTGCGTACCAAGACGATTATGAGAGTAGTCATTGCGTCCCTAAGCCACCATCGTGGGCGAGATGCATAATAAGGGGATACCACCGTTCAGAACCGTCTGCAAGAGCACGCACACAGTCGTCGACTTCACACAAGAAGGCGCAAAGGGAGAGCAAATAGGACGCCCTCTCTCTCCAAGAACCTCCATAGGCTTGTATTTATTTTAGAGATGATTTTGAAAAGGTTTACATATTTATAGAGATGGGTCGTCTTCTACGTAAGCATCCCAAAAAAAGTTAAGTTACACCAAACTGAGAGTACATAATTATAGAATTACGATTGTGAATCAAGAAGGTTATAAGCTTCCTCACTATGTTCCTGGTACGACCTAAACTGTGGGATGGCCTCAGCCCAGTGCTTCTCTTTGCATAGTTTTGGGATTCATTCCATTACATGTTTGTTATTAGGTAAAACGGAAAGTATGATTCTCATTACATTAGTATTTTGGTGGTGTGTGTTGCCTGGCGCAGATTTTCATATTGGCTCTATTTCTGTTTTACTAATAACTGAGGGAAATTACGTTGGTCTTCAAGCAATTCGCACTTAGACACTTTGATGCATCGCCCAAAAACAGAACCACCATTTCCCTTGTTCTTTTTCATCTAGTATTGAGATATCTCACGTTTGTATTTATTTCTCTAACAACTGTACCTAAGGATAACACACTCACCGTATGACTAGCTAGTATATATAAAGCCTGGATACCAGAATTTTACACTCAAGGTCCATGCCAACTGTCTTCCCTTTCTACTATTGGCTTGCGATGCTGATGATCAGGGAAGTAAAGGCATTAGCTTTTTCTTGTGAAGTCACAGGTTCATTCTTGGAAATGGGCTTCAGACAAGTCTTTGTACATTTCAAGAAAGTTAAGTCACTTGTGTGCTAATAATAGTAACAGAGTGGAACTGGCTATGTAGTTTTTCAGATCTACAAGAATAAGAAATATAAGATACCTTTCAGCCTGGCATCAAATAAGAATATGCGTCAGCGATAGTACTGTTATAACTACAGATATAGGAATGGCCCGTCTATATGTTTGTCTAGGTCCTGATTTTTAAATATATCTTGGAATGACCTGTATATAAGTCCCTGTTTGAATTCTCTCTGACAGTCTTGGGACAATAAATCCCAAAAGTTTATAAAAACAGCCACGGAATGGAGTGAGACACAGTTTCCTCTATATAACCCCAAAACCACCAACTAGCTGAATTCACCTAGAGATGGTTAATAATCCCCATCTTAATGACCAAGGTATGAAGGTACCACTTTAGTAAAGCTTGTAGCTTTAGTCTGCTTTAAACCAAGTTAACGAGCTACACACGATCTAATAATCGATAATGAAATTATGCGCAACTCTACAGTACAATATCTTATTTTTCTATTAAGGGACAATTGTAGTTTCAAAAATAAATGTTTATTTATGCCCATGACACTGTAGTTTGGGAACAGATTGAATGGTAGTGCGAGTCTCCCTTTTTCCCCAAATCGTTACAATTCAAATCAACGATCAAAGAGAATAAAAAGAGTGCCTCATTAAGAGCAATCGTGGACATTCTAACTGTGTTATTTTGCCATAGTTCTGAATTGGAGCAAGACATGGCTGCCTCAGGCAGCCGAACCAAATCTGTCCTCAAGATATTTACATAATCAATGACGTAACCATAGCCTGAGGGTGATAAAGCCCTTGTGCTTATATTCTTTCTGCGCGCAAATATGTTCCACTGTTAAGGCTAGAATTCTATGGATAAAAGAGAAAATAGTTCTCGACAACAACCAGCTCGCAGATGCTACAAAACACAGTAACTGAACCAAAAGGCCCTGAGAATCTACCATGCTTTTATTCTGGAACATGTATATACATTTACGAAGCTGCACTTCCTCAAAGTGAAATTTTTTATATTAGTTCCCAACAGTTCACCGAAAGGTTAATACACTTTGTATGTAAAAATTTATTGAATCAGCTCTAAGTTTGGTGACCATGAATCGCCTAGTTTTGGAAAAATAATTATCTATCTTTTCAAGACAGTAGAGGGTTAAGTTTCTTGGGGGAGACAAGTAAACATAAAAGATTTTGTTTTGTTTTTTCTTAATCTAATTCGTAAATTGATGGTACTCTGTTGCCGTATTAAATTGGAGTAAATCAGATCAGTACTTTCCCCGTGCCAGTAATTGGTAGATTATGTGCAAAGAACTGTTGTGGTTTAGCGAGAGAATTTGAAACTTGTTTCTTCCAAATTGCATACTTTGAATTGTCTAGTTACAACTTTCCTACCTGAACGCTGGTCTAAAAAAGAAACAGGGTTTCGTATGTCATCAGCGAATATAAGTGGTATTAATTCATCTTGTTTTCTGGTATTCACCAGAGACGTGGTTCATTCATATGTCATTTCCCATCGCAATGGCCACTCAGACCAAGGGTCTGTATAATATGAACTTATTAAGTGTATTGCTTGAGTATCTCCTCTGCGAGATGGCTTATGAAGAATTCTTTCCAAACTCATTTATATCATGGAACAGTTTTCCTTTCTCCTCAATATATAAATAGATATTTTTGCTGGGATAATGTACTCTGGGTTGGGCATCTACAGTCTTTTAGAACTGGGAATATTTTAGACCAGCTCTCTCGCTTTCATCATCTACATGAGAATCAGCTTGTATTTCTTGACAGGTTTTCCTTTGGTATGTAACTTGTTGTTTTTCTTTTTAACATTTTTTAAATTAATTTTTATTTATTCTGTATTGTTGAACTGTACTGTCCTGCATGCAGGTTTGTGCACCCGTTTGTCGTGGCAATCGCCGCGAGGTTCATGAAGTGGGTCTTCGATTCCCCTGGGAACTGGAAGTTCTCCTGGAATGGAGTTTTCTGTAACTAGAGGAATGATTTTGACGCGGCTGTGGGTGCTGCGGATCAAACCCGCGGGTCCTCTGTAAGAGCGGTTCGGCGCTTTAACCGCTAAGCCATCTCTCCAAGCCGTCACCTTGTTTTTTCTTTTGCAGCTCTCAGTATCCTTTCTTTGCTTTGAACATCTTGGTTTTACTGTGATGATATGGTGTGGAGAAATTCTTCTTTTCTGGTTCTATATTTTTCTAGTACTTGGATAAGAATCTCTCATTTTAATTTGGGAAAATTTTTTCTGTAATAATTTAAAGACCTGAGCCATATCATTATATCTGTGAGTTTTTAACCTTTTCTATCTCATATAATTCATAGGTTTGGTCTTTTCATGGTATCCCACAGTTCTTGATTATTCCATTCCTGTTTTTTTTTTTTTTATAATTTTCATTTTCCATTGTTTCTTTTTTTTTTTTTTTTTTTTTTTTTTTTTTTTTCTTTTTTTCCTGTTGATGTTTATTTTCTATTTCATCCATTATATTGCTAAGAGTTTCTCCCATCCATTCTAAGTTGTTTGTGTAAATGTTGCATTTCTTTTTTCATTTCAACTTGAATCTCTTCAATATTTCTATCTTTTGTAATTTCATTCTGAATTTATTCATTGTTCTCTTTCAATTTTATCCCTATCTTCTTTTAGAATCCAAGATTTACTTGTTTATAAACTCCTTTAAATTCTCAACTGCTTAATTTCTCTAATCATATTCATATATTGTTTTTGAGATTTGTATCCTGAAGTTATACCAATGGGTCTTCACTAAGGGTACTTGAATATGGGGTATTAGTATTTGGAGAGATCACCTGAGTCTTTCTTTTTAAAAAATTTTTATTATTTAATTATTTTTTTAATGTGTACGATTGTAAACTGTCTGCATGTAGGTTGGTGACCCAATGTCGTGAATGCCTCGGAGGTCAGAAGAGGGGCATCAGATTCCCCTAGAACTGGAGTTAAAGACTGTTTTTAGCTGCCATGTGGGTGCTGAGAATCTTAACCTGGGTCCTCTGCAAGAGCAGTCCAGTGCTCTTAACTGCTGATCCATCTTTCCAGCCCACCCCTGAGTCTTTCTTTAGGCGATTTGGAGTAGCTTCTGTTGTGAGTGGTTCTAATGTGAAGCTTAGGTGTTTATTAAGCTGACACTGATTTTGGTGCTATTCTTCAGGTGTTTGTTGACTTCAGGTGTTTGTTGACAGGTGTGGGTACTTTAGGACACCAAAATCTCAACTCTATCCTAACAGTGTACAGACCAACACCCTCACCCAACCAGCAAACAGTTTGCCCAGGACTAAGACCATGTAATACACCAAGCTGGCCCAAACCCACCAGGCCTGTGGAACTCGCACCACAAGGGCCCTGGACACTCCTGGTTCTGTGGGCTGAAGGTCACAAACGCCTCTAATACAATGCAGCAGGAGTCCCCCACATCCAAGTGGGGTGAGCCCCAATCACCCACCTGGTGAGATGTACTCACAGAACTACTGTACACCACCCATAATCTACCTAACAAATCCTCCAGGGCCAGGCGCAAGGTCTGTACCTGGGTTCAGTAGGAGAAAGTCTTGGCTGACATGGGGCTTTCCTGTTGTCTCCTGATGCCCTTGGCAATGTCTACAGTGATAAATTGTAGTCCCCTAAGGATACAGATGCCCTCAGACCACCTCTGATGCTTCCCAGATGCTCTTGGGGGACCCTAAGTCCCCCTCACTGACTTTGCAATTAGCTGCTCTGAACACATCTGCCACCCTGGGAGCTGTCATCTTGGAAAAGCCTGATATGAAACTTGTCAACTTCCTAAGGCAATTAGGCAATAAAATATTTCATTATGGATTATTGGAAAAGATTCCAAATAATGACTAGAGATCACATAATAGGTTCTAATAGTTTATTTTCAACAATTTTAATTATTTATTTATGTAGTTCCAAACCTTCCAGCTAATATGGGATAAATCTCAATAATAGCCAAACTCAGCATCTTCAGTCCCTTTTTAATATGAACTCATCAAGAGTATATTCAAAATAGGCTGGAGAGATGTGCGATGCGGTTAGGGGCGCAGACTGCTTTTGCAGAGGACCTGGGTTTGATCCCCAGCACCCACACGGTGGCTGAGAACCGCCTGTAACCCAATTCCAGGAGAACTCCAGTTCAGGGGAATCTGAGACCCTCTTCTGACCTCCATGGGCATTGCACGACAAGGGTTCACAAACCTATATGCAGACAGTACATTCATAACATGCAAAATAAATAAGTAAAAAAAAAATAAAGAGTATACAAATAATCAAATTCCAATTTTTTTGTAGAAATTTATAGTTGAGTTGCTTAATTTCCAAGATGGCAACCATAAAGTAAAAAGGTTGACGCATACTGGAAGTCAGCTATCTTATAATGTATTTAAGCATCAGTTCCAACATCAATGTGCATACAAAGCATATTAGAATGCCAACAAATCACAAAATGGAAACCCAGCTTATTTTCTAGTCTGTCCTTTCAATAAAAGTTTTCATTCCAACTAGTAAAACCTTAGTCCCATGTATTTGTAGATGTACATAGCCTAAAAGTTCAAAAGAAAGTAACTGACACTTGGGATCAGTTGCTCATTGCTGAACATCCTTCATCTTTGGTGTTTCCTATATGCACACCCAAACCTAGAAGTAACTCAGAACAATAGAGCATCATGGGAACTTGACACACAGACCTGGGACTCTTAATAAAAGTGAAATGTTCACATGAAGCCACAGGAGTACTTTGCATCGGATTATTTTTTAAAAATTCTATTACATTTTCTATTAGTCATATAAAAAACTATACACACATATGCACACATCTCTTTATAATAATAATAAACACAAATTCAAGACCGTGGGGGGTGTCTTTTCATTCTCTTCATATCCTGGGAAAACGGTCTCCTTAATTTTAAGTCATTTTCTTTTTCTTATAGTTTTAGCAACATGTGCACAATACCTTATCAGTATTTTAGTGGCTTTGAGAATCAATAAGTGTTTCAGTCCACTTCTCTTAAGCAATGTACCTGTGAGATCCAACATTTTTATTCAAATAAATGTTTGCCACTGTGGTCAATTCTCTTACCTTTGTACAGAATCTCATTGCATGACTGACTCACTGTAATTTAAAGATCCTTTCTTTTTTTTTAATTTTTATTAATTTGTATTTATTTCTGTAATGTGTATGAATGTACTGTCTGCATGCAAGTCTGTGCACCTGTGTCGTGCAATGCCGCGGAGGTCAGAAGAGGGTCTCGGATTTCCCCTGGAACTGAGTTCTCTCCTGGAATTGGAGTTCAGACGGTTTTTCTCCGGCCGCCATGTGGGTGCTGGGGATGAACCAGGGTCCTCTGTAAGAGCGGTCAGCGCTCCTTAACTTGCTAGCCATCTCTCCAGCCCCAAGATCTTTCTAATCTTGAGATTGGCTTAAAAAATATGGTCTATGAGTAACTACCATAACAAGTGTTCATTTACATGCTTCCTGTACTCAAGTCTTTCTAGTACAAGCATTCCCACCATCAATATGAAAGTACTGTTGTGGGGCTGGAGAGATGGCCTAGCGGTTAAGAGCGCTGACCGCTCTTACAGAGGACCCAGGTTCGATCCCCAGCACCCACATGGCGGCCGAGAACCGTCTGAACTCCATTCCAGGAGAGCTCCAGTTCCAGGGGGAATCCGAGACCCTCTTCTGACCTCCGCGGCATTGCACGACACCGGTGCACAGACTGCATGCAAGACAGTACATTCATACACATACAGAAATAAATAAAATTAAAAATAATTAAAAAAAAAGAAAGTACTGATGTATATAGATGGATTAAAGATGGCAGAATATTGATTCCTTCTCTCCTGGGGTGTGAGGGACAGGGCATGGGCAGGATGAGATCAATAACTGCTTGTTTGTGTTAGTTACAGCATCAACTAATACAATGAAAAACCCTAGCTGTGTGATGGTTATGCTGGCCAATGGACAGAGCCAACATTTTCTACTCCTAACATCAGTCTAGGAGAGCTCCTGTTGCTTCATCTCCACTGCAACACTCAGTATTGTTAATGCAAAATTATATTTCTATGTGATCTTTATTATTATACACTTTCCTGATTACCAATAAAGTTCAGAATTTTTTTTTCTCTGAGCCAGTCTTATCTCTTCTTTGCAAAGTTCAAATGGTTGTGTTGTTTCAAAAATATATTTGAATGTCATTTTTTTCATTTTGTTTCCTCCGTTTCTAATTCTCGCTTTTTATACTTTTTAATTTGCCCTCTTGTCTTTATTTTTGGTAGAAGTTAATTTGCAAAATTGTGATTTTTTTGGCACTATATATCCTTTAATCTTTTTTATAAATTAGCCATATAAATATTTAATGTAAGCAAATTTAAGTAAATGTTTTACTATTTTCACCTTCTCACGTAGGCATACAGATTGCTTTAACAATTAGAGCTTAGAATTCTTATTTTTTTTTACCATCTCAATTAGACACAATTATTTTGTTTCCTTGTGTTGTTGAATTTACCTATAGTCTCCATCCTTTTTATTTCTGTTCTTTCTTCTGTCCTCTCCTCCTTCTGCCAATCGTACATGAAGCATCACGGATCTTTGGAAGGCTTTCTTTATTGAACTACATCATTTACAAATACCTTTAGTAAGGACCTTCTGGAAGAAAACTTCACTGGGCAGTGTATTTACTTTTTGCCTCCTCGTCCTTTACTTCTCTGTGTTTTTTCAAGTTATTTCTGTGCTCTGACTGCTATGCTGCTGAGAAAAATAGTTACTTATTGAGAAATCTGTCTATACTCTGTTCATAAAGACTTATTTTTTGCTGCCCTGTTGTTTTGTTGTAGCGATGTGTAAGAGTGGTTTTGTTTTCTTTCTTTTGGTTACTTCTTGTTGGGTTTCTATCTGAAATCAGTGTGCCTTTGACAATATTT
The DNA here is from genome assembly GCA_009823505.1 of Rhizomys pruinosus. Classification (NCBI taxonomy): domain Eukaryota; kingdom Metazoa; phylum Chordata; class Mammalia; order Rodentia; family Spalacidae; genus Rhizomys; species Rhizomys pruinosus. The sequence continues at coordinate 55,062 of VZQC01012844.1, read as the reverse complement.
TTTTTTTTTTTGGTTTGTTTTCGAGACAGGGTCTCCCTGTAGCCCCAGCTGTCCTGGACTCAGTTTGTAGACCAGGCTGGCCGTTTTTTTTTTTTTTTTTTTTTGTTCTTTTTTGTTTTTTTTTTTTTATTTTTTTTTTGAAAAAACTCCACAAAGATCCACCCCTCTGCCTCCTAAGTGCTAGGATTAAAAGGCGTGCGCACCACGCCCGGCTTTTTTAATTTTTTTTTTTTTTTAAACAAACAAAATCCCCAAAGTCTTCCTTTATCACTTTAAATACAGGCTCTTATCCATTAATTCTTTATAAAACTTTGATTCAAACTACTTATAAACCTCCCATGCGGCATGTTTGGGGGCTCCGGCCCCACCGTCTTTCCTCTTTCCATAGTTACCATCTTCTGTCTTACCGCTACATCCTATTGTTTTTTTACACTAATTTTTGTGGGGGATCAAGTCTCTTTTTCATTCACTAGTAATTGAGTTTCCAATTAAATTATGATTTGTACATCTAGAAAGTCTACTTGCTTACCAATTATGATTGGCGTATATTGGTATGTTTTGGTTTTCTTCAGTATATTCCTTTATATGGAAAGGAAGCGCACCCTGATCATGTTCTGTACATGATAATTGCAGTACGTCTGGCATTAGTCATTCTGAATGCAGTTTGTTTTCCTTGATTCCTTGAGTATTTTATGATACTTAATGCTTTTTATGATTTCACCTCATTTTTCTTGGTAGCTTTTTTTGTGAGAACTGTTTTGAAGGCAGGATTTAGAGTTTGATTTTCTAAAAATAAGAGATACTTGCTTTTACTAAGTACTTTAGGGAACTTCAACATGATATCCACCCCTGTATTCTAAATATCATTGCTCTTATAGAGGAGGGTGTGTGATGAATTTCAGATCATGTGAATTCAGGTCCAAAATTCATGTGAGTGAGCTCTTGCCATTGTAAATTGCTAGAGAATATCTCATCTCTCTCTCCTCTCAAAGCCAAAGATTATGGTACACATGTGGTCTCAGAATTTCTCTTGGACATTTTCTGCCACTACATGGGGAACTTTTAAATTTTGGCTGATGCTCTAAGGCTATTCTTTTCCTAGTGGCAGGATTTTAAGAGGGATATTCTAAGAGCTGGTCTTGCTTCATGTTCTGGGTTTCAGTGTCTGTCCCCTGTTTGCAGGACAGTCAGCTCATTACAACCCCAATTCTGAGTCAGTAGGAATTGGCATGAAAATTCCTCCCACATGGAAAGAACTACCATATGATTTGAAATCTGCACTCCTGAGTACTCATCTAAGGAAATGGAATCAGCACATTAAAGAGATATCTACATCGCTACATTCACTGAAGCACAATTCAAAAAGGACAAGACAATGGTGTCTGCAAAACTGGATCACCACTTGTAGAAGAATAAAGTTAAACTCCTACCTCTCACCCTGTACAAAAATTAACTCCAAATGGATCATAGGCCTCAATGTGAAACCCAAAACTCTGAAGGTGATAGAAGAAAAAAGTTGGCAGCAACCTAAAAGACATAAGCATAGGAAAAGCTTTTCTAAATCAGACAACAGCTGCACAGGAAATAAGGTTGACAATTGACAAATGGGACTTCATTAAACACAAAAGCTTCTCTACAGCAAAAGAAACAATCAAGGAACTGAAGAGAAAACCCACAGAGTGGGAGGAAACCTTCACGGCTGATACATCAGATAAAGCAGTAACATCCAGAATATACAAACTACTCAAAAAACAAAGAAGAAAGAAAATAAATGGCTCACTCAAAAGATGGAGTAAAGAGCTGAACAGAGACTTCACAAGTGAGGAATTAGAGATGGCTGAGAAACATCTTAAAAGGTGTTCAGCATCTCTAATAATTAAGGAAATGCAAATTAAAACCACTTTAAGATGTCATCTCACTCCAATAAGACTGGCTAGGATCAAGAAAACAAATGATACTAAATGCTGGAGAGGTTGTGGGGAAAGGGGAACAGTCATCCACTACTGGTGGGAATGTAAACTCATACAACCACTATGGAAATCAATGTGGAGAACCCTTGGAAGACTTGGAATGAACTTGCCACCTGGCCCAGACATACCACTCCTGGGTATATACCCACAAGTCTCATCTTACCACAGAGATACATGCACAGCCATGTATATTGCAGCTCTCTTCACAATAGTGAAGAGGTGGAACCAACCCAAGTGCCCCTGAACTGACGAGTGGATAGAGAAAATGTAGTACATGTACACAATGGAGTTCTATGCAGCAGTAAAGGAAGATGACATCATAAACTTTGCAGGCAAATGGATGGAACTAGAAGATAGTGTGTTGAGTGAAGTATCAAGAGTCCCAGAAAAACAAATGACCAATGGTATCCCTAATCTGTGGATGCTAGCACAAAGTACCTAGTTGTAAGGCAAACTGAGCAATGTTAATGTTATGTTCCTTGTGATATGAAAACAACTGTGCTCTTTTATTGTGAATCCCTTAACAGGTTCTAGAATTAAGCTACTATTTATTTTCAGACTTAGGCAGTTTTGGTATATTGGTGGAGGGTATGTATGTACAAAATAAAAAGAATGAGGGGAAAAAAACTAGTTTGCTATGACATTGTGTCTAACCACAGCATTTATCTTATGGGAGTGCCTCTTAGTATTTCTTATACAGGCTGCTTGAGCTTTTGTCCAAGCCTTTTCTAAAATATTATACAGTAGTTAAAAGTATGAGACTGGTGTAACTTAGCCTTTCTGGATGCTTAAGGATCATACTTAAGGCCCATACCAATTTGACGGAGGGACCTAAGGGATAACTTTGTTCCTTGCTCTCAGAGGTCAACTAAGTCCCAGGGGACTATTCATGGGGGCATCTCTTGAACTGTCTTGCAAACGTGTGTCACAAGTCTTCCTGTGCGGGGAGGTCTTGGAGATCCACTAATGGGACTTCAGCCAGTGTCCAGTCTATAAAGATGAAAGTCTGCTCATGCTTCAAAAAGGGAGGCCTGGTCTAGCAAGACCTGACTTTGTCCTTGAGTGGATGGAACTGGTAAATGAAAGCCAAAAAGAGCCAGGGGCTCCATGCCCCACTCCAAAAACCTGAGGAGCAGATCCTCAACTGACCTCGAGAAAATGAAAACCTTGGTTAATCTGGGCTAACAGTGTGGCCTTAAACATCCAAAAGGAAAGTATAACCAGAAGTAAATAATTAGTAAGGCCTAAGAAATTGTACTTGAGATCTTAATAAAAAAACTTGAGATCTTAATAAAAAAGACAAAAAGGTTTTAAAAAAATGAACACAGTTATTTTGCCTGTCTTACTGGCAAGTGCAGCTACCCTGTGGCTGCCACTGCTTTTGCCATCCTTCAAAGACATGAGACATAGCTTTTCAACCTTCCAATATGGACTGAAGGCTCATGTCTCTCCAAGAATCCTCCAAACCTTCAGTGCCAGATGGGGACTGCTGAGACATCCAGCTTGTGGACTGAGCTACTACTGGGGTTTCAGCCACTTCAGAGTATTGATTGGCATTGTTGGACCACCCAGGCTGTATCACAGAGACCAGTACAGGAAGATCAAGACAGGACATGGTGCTTTACTGGACCTCATTTGGTGAACCATGGGGAAGGGAAGACCCAGTGTGGAACACAAAGGCAGAACTAGGTTGGTTTGGGATTGCCAAAAAAAGAAAAAATAAAGAAAAACGACAAAAAAAAAAAAAAAAAAAAAAAAATCCATAACCTGAAGATGCTAAACATATATATGTATTTGGCATGCATATATGCAATATTTTGGTGTGATGCGATATTGGAAGGCAGTAAAGTTAAACAAAACCACAACAAAGACCTGTTGGTCAAAGAACTGTCTAAAACGATGTGACTTCTGCTCAAAGCAGTAAAGTCGCATCACAAATTTTAAAAAGATGACTGGAGGAAAAGATGAAAAACATGTTATGGCAGAGATGCCATACGGCTCTCCGGTCGGGGTGGGGAGGTCGGGAGGGGGGACACGGGGTCTAGACTTGATGGGAATTTTGTCATGAAATGCACAAAAGCTTCAATTGAATGATTTGAAACAAAAAAAAAAAAGGACAAGACAATGAAAAAATTCCTGAGTAGGACAAATTGTTATAGAACCTGTGCTACCTATACACTAAAGACTACAACTCAGTCATAAAAATGGAATGAAATGATATCTATTTGTGCGCGAACAACACCAGTGGATGAAAGGTAGAGAGGATTGTGTTAAATAAAATTAGCCAAGCACAGAAATACAAGTAGCATGTGATTTCAATTGTATGTACGATTCACAAAAAGAGATGATCTCATAGAAATTGAAAGAATAAGCTAGGACTAGAAGCTTCAGAAAGGAGAGAGAAGGGGACACGGGGAGAGACTGGTCTGTAGATATGAAGTGTCGCTTCTGGTGTGCTACTATTACACAGTATGCTGTCTAAACAAAATGATAAAAGAAGCTAAGAAAAAGGATTTTGAATGTTAAAACCAAAATAAATGATAGATCTATAAAAAATAGTTATGTTTTCTCTGAGTTAGATATTTCACAGGGGAAACATCTGTGTAATAATCATAAAATACTTCATAAATGTGTGTAATTTTGATGTTCTCGTGGACCAGTTAAAATGAAATTTTGTATTGCATCTATAATGTTGAGATATGTCCTCTGTATCCCTTCATAGTCAAGGACTTTTATTAGGAAGTGGTGCTTGATTTGTCAACGCGACTTTTCTTGCATCCAAGCGGATGATCAGGTTCCATTTCTGCTGTCAGCGGTGGATTCATTTATTGATTTACATATGTGAATCATCTCTGTCTGTCTTGGGCCTGAAGTAATTGTATCATGGTGAATTATCTTTTTAGTTTACACATGTTCTATTGACAATTTCTCAGTCTATGTTCATATTGAGATTGGTCTGTAAATTTTTTTGTTGTCTCTTTGTCTAGTTTTGGTATCCGGGTGATATGGTTTAATAAAAGGAATTTGAAAGCATTCCTTCCTTTTTTATTTTACGGTATTGGTATTAGGTTCTTTGAAGTTCTGACAGAGTTCTGTGCTATGTCCATCTGGGCCTAAGCTGTTTTTAAAAAAATATATTTATTTTATGTGTTTCAGTATATTGCTTGCATGTATGTAAGTGCACCCATATCATGAAATGCCCACAGAGATCAGAAGAGGGTGTTGAGTCCTCTGGAACTGGAGTTAAGCACAGCTATTAGCACCTTGAGGTACCTTGGAAACTCTTAATGTGAGCCATCTCTCTAGCCTCTGTTTTTTTTTTTTTTTTTTTTTTATTTTCATTTTCTTTATATGTTATGGGTCTATTTATATTGTTTACCTCTTCTCAATTTAATTTTGGTAGGCAATACATCTCTAGAAATGTATCCATTTTCTTTTACATTTTCCAGCTTAGTGTATAATATATATATATATATATATATGATATATACCGATTATATATATGATAGCTTAATCCTCCTTAAAAAATTGTTAATTTCGTGATTTAGAATTTATCTTTGTATTGTGCTATGAATCATTACTAACACCACACACACACACACACACACACACACACACATTCCTAGATAAGAAGTCGCCTTATCTTTTGTGAACAGATAAGTCCCTTTGAAGGCCTTATATTGGAAAGCAGTTTCTCTTCCTCTTCTTTTCAGTGATGTGTTGCTTCCTAAGTGCTGTGTTTAAAACCTTGTAAAAGGGCTATCACAGTGTTAGAGTGTGTGCTTAGAATGGCAAAAAAAAAAAATGTAACGGAGTAAATTTCTATCCTTCTGATTTTTTTAGGGAGGTTGAAGTGATGCTTTTCTGAGCCATGTATAGATTCCTTGTTCTAAAAGGGAAATGGTATTTTGAAATAATGTCCAGAACACAGTTTCCAGCTTGGTCTTTGGCACACTGCTCCTCTGTAAAGACAAGTGAAGGAACTCCTGCAATTGAGACTACCTTCTTCACAGAGGCTGCTTGGTCTGGGAACTGGTTTAGGGAATATATGAGCTTTCTACCAATAGAATCACCTCCTGGAGGTGGTCAGATGGTTTCAGAGGTCTCCTGTGGTTTCTGTGTATTTTGGAAAGCTCTCAAATTCAAGAATTTGCATAGAGAACAATGTGAGAAAAATCCCAGAAAAATGTATTTGATGACTCCTGATTCTGTGTGTGTGTGTGTGTGTGTGTGTGTGTGTGTGTGTGTGTGTGTGTCTGTGTGTCTGTGTGCAAATGACTGGTATCTTTTCTCAGTTCAAGCCATATTTCACACTGGAAAGAGCAGTGGTATAAGAACTGAATCTCACTCTTATTTCACAGAAGGCGGCAGGGGCATGATTGACTTCCACAGAGCAAACACTACTGTTGATAGTCCAGCCTGGCGGAAAAGCTTTTCAGCTGATTTCACATCTTTTACTGCGTAACTTATAACTTGATATGCTTGTGCTAGAAATGATCTCCTTTTCACAGTTGCCTATTTTAAAACCCATCATTTTACCTTGAGTGATATGTTTATGTATCATGTGTTATATGTACTTCTGGTCAGGTCACGAGGCTGTTTAAAAACGATGAAAATTCTTTGTGACTTAAAAAAAAATACCCCTTAACCACATTTGGGGGTGTTAGTGAATAGCATGCCAAATACAGAGTACATTTTTATAGCAAACATATTCCAGAAATTCACACCGTAGAATAAAATAGCAATATGTCTAGCAGTAAGATGCAGACTCAAAGGCTGGATAAGATCTATGGTTAATCAGTAAAAAGATTTAATTATTATACTATGAGGGAACTGTCAGAAAGAAAAAAAATCCAAATTTGGAAAGAAGATGGAGATTGATGCATTAGACAGCTGTTTTCTCTAAAAAGAAGCTGGAGGTATAATAATATTGTGTAAATTACCAGAAGCAAGTCTCAGTGCCAACTAATTTTTAAGACTGAAGGAAATATGTGGGAGAAGAGGTCTTAAAAGTGATATGAGATAAATCTATTCAGGTTGTTATAAAAATGTGAAAATGTTGTCAGAAGAGTTTTATTAGCGGCTTACATCTTCATGTTCAGCCAAGTGTTGCATGAGCATGAAACCTGCATTCTCAGGCAGAGAATCGGAGCTTGAAGTTGAAAGAACCAGGTGACAGCTGTGGATTAAGAGACAGTTTTCAAGAAAGAATCAAGTTGAAATATCAAGGCAGATTGGACTTGAAAACTGAATACAGTAGTATGTAGAAGATAAAGACTTGGGAGGAAAAACTGTATTACTTAAAACAAAAACTGGCACTGACTTTGCAAAACAGAAACCATAAACAAACAAACCAGACCAAAACAGAACTCAATATCTCCTTTTCTAATTAGCTGGGAAGGAAGGAAGGAAGGAAGGGACAGGCATAAATGGAGAATGGGACTGTAGGGAGGAGGTTGCAAGGGGGAAAAAAAAATCAGACAACCTCATAGGAGGGGGATACTCAAGGATGTTATCTGACACTGTTCAGCAGCCTTCGTATTTGACACTTTCTTATGGAGAGTTTCCAATTCACTTTGCCTGGGCAAGAGGAAAGGAGAAGTCAACATAGTTGGAGATGTAAATTGTAGTACCACAAAAGGACAGGTGTTGTTGCACAGTCCCCAAAGAGGTCAGAATAGGACATCTGATTCCCTTGGAACTGGAATTACAGATGGTTGTTAGGCACCATTTGGGTGCTGGGAAACAAGCCCTGGTTTTCTGCAAGAGCAACCAGTGCTCTTAACCTCTGAGTCATATCTCAGGACTCAAGGTTCTTGTTTTCTAATGTAACTGTACAAGAAAGACTTGTAGGTCTTAGAAAATGAAAGTCATGGGGCTGGAGAGATGGCCTAGTGGTTAAGAACACCGACTGCTCTTGCAGAGGACCCGGGTTCGATCTCCAGCACCCACATGGTGGCTGAGAACCGTCTGTAACTCCAATTCCAGGAGAACTCCAGTTCCAGGGGGAATCTGACGCCCTCTTCTGACCTCTGTGGCATTGCACGACACGGGTGCACAAACCTACATGCAGACAGTACATTCGTACACATAAATAAATAAAGTTAAAAAAATATATAAAAAAGAAAATGTTTAAAAAAAATGAAAGTCAAGAAGGAGCATTAACATGGGCAACTAAAGTTGTTTGTGAGCGAGAACATGGGACAGAATAAAGCTTACCTCTGTAGGTAAGATCTGTGATTTTTAAACAAGCATCCTATGTCTTAAAACTGAGGATTTTTGTAGTACAAATTCAACTTTTAAAAATATTTTATCTTTTGGTTGGCTGAGAATTTATATGAGATATGTTTGGCTTCAGTTGTCAAATGCACATTTGTAACTTGGAATACAGAATGAAATGTGGCATTTTCCTGGCAGTTATCATGCACATGTCATTTAGCACACACCACAGAACTTTCCATCACTGACTTCTCAGAGTCTTAGGGAGACAACGCAACAACAACTCCATGTCTTGGCTTCTTACTCATTTATCAGGATTACTTCAAATTGCTCTTCCCAATTTTTCAAACACTTTTGTTTTGGAGATACAGATTCACTATGTTGCCCTGGCTAGCCTGCCATGTAGACTAGGCCAGCCTCAAACCCACAGAGATCCATCTATCTCTGCCTCCCAAGTGCTGGGATTAAAGACACGTGCCACTACATGGGGCTTCAAAAGCTATTTTGTGCCAACTAGTTATTATGGAAGATTATAGAGTAGATGAAATGCATCAACTTCATTTTATACCGAAATGGTCAGACAGGCAATGGGCCAGGTATTCTGAGGAATTATTGGAATGATCTTCCCAAATAGTTCTGTCATTGATCAATATTAAAGAACTGAATACGAAAAATTCTACTGTAAACACTGTTATGTAATCATTGAGAGCAAAACTTGTTTTGAATGATATATGGGAGACATTTTTCGCTGACTATAACTTGGCTTCTCTTACTGGCATTAAGAATGTTAAAACTCCCATTTTCCTTGTTATTTTTTTGTGTAAGTATGCTAGGGTTGCAATGGAAAAACCTCACAGTGTGTGTGGCTAAACCAACACAAATTACTTCATGATTTCCCAGGCTGAACATTCAAGATTAAGGTGCCCTTCGGAGGAGTCCTCTGGTGGCCTCTGTCTTTACCTTTGACCTTCATGACCTTTTGGTCTTCTCTTTGTGCTTCAACCTGACATTACTTTCTGATGCCTCTTCCTTTTCTTACAAGGATATCAGTCCTATTGGATTATGGCTCTATCTTTAAACCTCAAACTTTATTAGATGCAATTGCTAAAAATATAAACACACTAGGGATTTAGAGCTTTAAGCATGTGAGAGGAATGCATTTTGGTCCATAATTTTCTGACAGCTAGGAATTTGAGAGCCAAATCTGTTAGGCACATCAAGCAATATCGGAATATATTTTGCATCATTCTTATATTCCCCACTAATCTGATTTTAAAATTTGTTTTTCTCTTTTGTAGTTATTATTTTTGTAAATTGTTACTTTTTTTGGCAGGGAAGAACCAATAAATACATAATTCTCATCTGTAATATTGTATTTTCTCACTGAAATTTTTAGTAGGAGTTAGATTTCTTGGTGACACATGATGCTGAGGAATGTTTAGTAATCATGCTGCCCTGAGCAAACTTATGCATTTATGTGACTATTTGGGTTTATGATGTAGATTGTGGAAAAATGTATATTTTGTATGTATTAAAAGAAAGATTCTCCTGATAGTATAATAGGACACAAGTGCTACCTAACATTTATACACAGTGAAATGATTTTCTTATGTCAATCTTTGTCTCACTCTAGAAATCCCTTAAGAAAAAAGTCCGGGTACCCAGACCCAGCAAGGCAGAAGAAAAGACAGAAAGGTAGAGATCTTTTCTACAACAGAAGACAAGTTAAAACAGTGTACTTATTTTTGATATATCAATGTAACTGCTGACTTTAATACTGAAGTATAAAGAAATGTAAGTTGTTGAGTGTTCAGATTGTGTGTGTGTGTGTGTGTGTGTGTGTGTGTGTGTGTGTGTGTGTTACATGCCTGTGGGTTTCTGGCTGTGTGCATCAATGCGGCTGGAAACTCAGTATCCTGGAAACTCACCAGGGCATTGGGTGCCTTTCTCTTTGCTTTCTACCCTATTTCATTGAGACAGGATCTCTACCTGAACCAGAGTGTCCCCATTTCAGCTAGACTGGGCAGCAGGTAAGCTCTCCAGATCCAGCTGTTTCTGAACTCCAAATGCTAGGGTGACAGACATAGGCACATGCAGCCATGCCTGACTTTATGACTTTATGTAAGTATCTGAGATTTGAACTCAAGTCCTCATGCTTACAGAACAAATACTCTTACCCACTGAATAATTGCCCCAACCCCTCAACTTTTGGACATCTTTTTCCTTGATAACATTTAATTAGACTAATACAATGAAAAAATTTTTCTATGCATTTGATTACTCAATCAGTTCCCAGATGAAGTTGGCTTTGTGGTGTCTAAGTTTCCCCAGTGTGAACACTACTGTGTTTGTTGCAGGTTTTTGTTTTGTTTTGTTTGTTTGCTACAAGCTATGTTCCACAACTCATTATTACATGGCTTACTTTGCGATGCATCTATCATAGTTTCTTAGATTGCTTCACACTTTATNACTTCATTTTATACCGAAATGGTCAGACAGGCAATGGGCCAGGTATTCTGAGGAATTATTGGAATGATCTTCCCAAATAGTTCTGTCATTGATCAATATTAAAGAACTGAATAAGAAAAATTCTACTGTAAACACTGTTATGTAATCATTGAGAGCAAAACTTGTTTTGAATGATATATGGGAGACATTTTTCGCTGACTATAACTTGGCTTCTCTTACTGGCATTAAGAATGTTAAAACTCCCATTTTCCTTGTTATTTTTTTGTGTAAGTATGCTAGGGTTGCAATGGAAAAACCTCACAGTGTGTGTGGCTAAACCAACACAAATTACTTCATGATTTCCCAGGCTGAACATTCAAGATTAAGGTGCCCTTCGGAGGAGTCCTCTGGTGGCCTCTGTCTTTACCTTTGACCTTCATGACCTTTTGGTCTTCTCTTTGTGCTTCAACCTGACATTACTTTCTGATGCCTCTTCCTTTTCTTACAAGGATATCAGTCCTATTGGATTATGGCTCTATCTTTAAACCTCAAACTTTATTAGATGCAATTGCTAAAAATATAAACACACTAGGGATTTAGAGCTTTAAGCATGTGAGAGGAATGCATTTTGGTCCATAATTTTCTGACAGCTAGGAATTTGAGAGCCAAATCTGTTAGGCACATCAAGCAATATCGGAATATATTTTGCATCATTCTTATATTCCCCACTAATATGATTTTAAAATTTGTTTTTCTCTTTTGTAGTTACTATTTTTGTAAATTGTTACTTTTTTTTTGCAGGGAAGAACCAATAAATACATAATTCTCATCTGTAATATTGTATTTTCTCACTGAAATTTTTAGTAGGAGTTAGATTTCTTGGTGACACATGATGCTGAGGAATGTTTAGTAATCATGCTGCCCTGAGCAAACTTATGCATTTACGTGACTATTTGGGTTTATGATGTAGATTGTGGAAAAATGTATATTTTGTATGTATTAAAAAAAAGATTCTCCTGATAGTATAATAGGACACAAGTGCTACCTAACATTTATACACAGTGAAATGATTTTCTTATGTCAATCTTTGTCTCACTCTAGAAATCCCTTAAGAAAAAAGTCCGGGTACCCAGACCCAGCAAGGCAGAAGAAAAGACAGAAAGGTAGAGATCTTTTCTACAACAGAAGACAAGTTAAAACAGTGTACTTATTTTTGATATATCAATGTAACTGCTGACTTTAATACTGAAGTATAAAGAAATGTAAGTTGTTGAGTGTTCAGATTGTGTGTGTGTGTGTGTGTGTGTGTGTGTGTGTGTGTGTATGTGTTACATGCCTGTGGGTTTCTGGCTGTGTGCATCAATGCGGCTGGAAACTCAGTATCCTGGAAACTCACCAGGGCATTGGGTGCCTTTCTCTTTGCTTTCTACCCTATTTCTTTGAGACAGGATCTCTCCCTGAACCAGAGTGTCCCCATTTCAGCTAGACTGGGCAGCAGGTAAGCTCTCCAGATCCAGCTGTTTCTGAACTCCAAATGCTAGGGTGACAGACATAGGCACATGCAGCCATGCCTGACTTTATGACTTTATGTAAGTATCTGAGATTTGAACTCAAGTCCTCATGCTTACAGAACAAATACTCTTACCCACTGAATAATTGCCCCAACCCCTCAACTTTTGGACATCTTTTTCCTTGATAACATTTAATTTGACTAATACAATGAAAACATTTTTCTATGCATTTGATTACTCAATCAGTTCCCAGATGAAGTTGGCTTTGTGGTGTCTAAGTTTCCCCAGTGTGAACACTACTGTGTTTGTTGCAGGTTTTTGTTTTGTTTTGTTTGTTTGCTACAAGCTATGTTCCACAACTCATTATTACATGGCTTACTTTGCGATGCATCTATCATAGTTTCTTAGATTGCTTCACACTTTGTATATGGAGTTTCATATACTTCATATATTTATTTTTACACTTGTAAAAAACAATTTTGTGAGATAGATAGAAAGGAAGACTAAAGAAGGGATTGTAGGAAGGTAATAGTGATGCTTCTGAAAAAAGACAGGTTTTGTATGTGTACTTTCTTATTTACTGAAAATGGACTCATTTATTTTTCATGAATGATCATTAATTTGGAAAAACATAAGTAGGCACTTAGACGCCGGAGACAGGTGACATGTAGGCAGACATTGAAGAGAAATGAGTTTTCACCCTTGAAAGAAAGGAATTGCAATGGGTGAGGTTCTTATTTTTGTAGTTTTTCCCACATCACACAGTATTAGGTAACTGGATCTTAGGCAAAAGTCATCAGGGTTATTGGAATGAGGTACCAGAAGACAGAGAGAATTTGGGGCCATGTAGTGACTGGAAGCTCATTGGGAAATCCTATCAAAGAGAAATGTCAGAAAGAGGATCTCTGAGTCTGAATATGAACTCTTCTTAAAATACTAGCTGGAAGGTGCTAGAAAGATGATTCAGTGATTAAGAGCACTGTCTGCTCTTGAAGAAGACCAAGGTTCAAATCCTAGCATGAACATGGCTGTTAAGAATTACCCATAAATCCAGGTCCAGGGGATCTGAAGCCCTCTTCTGTATTCTGCATGCATTGGACAACCCAGGAGCACTTACATACATGCAAGCATATCATTCACACACAAAATAATAAGTTAATAAAAAATACTAGCTGGACTTTGAACTGTGTATCTTTTAAAGAAAATGTGAAGTTGAGTTTGTAGCAATAACTAACACAATTAATTTTCAATGGGCCCAATTGGTTACATCAAAAGGAAAAGTCATTCTAGATTTTGAAATTAGTAGATGGTGTGTCTTAAGGTAGCCTTTGTATGTAAGAAGATGGTAATAATGACAGGGATTCTCCAATGTGGAAAGAAAAGGTATAAAATAAAGAAGTGAAAATTGTAGGTATAAAAGTTTTGAACACAAACCATTAATTAATTTGATCCAATTGCAATGTATGGAAGACCACATGCAACAATTGTAGAACATGCATTCTTTGTAAATACATATGTAACATGGGTTATAATAATCAAACAGACAACAATGACACTTAAGTTAGTAAAAATTAATAAAATTTATAGTCTCATATCACACTGATTTTTATAAAGGAGAGATAAGATACACATTATTGACATCAACAATAAGAAGACATCACTGCATATCTTGTAGACACTAAATGGAAGATAAGATACTGTCAATCACATTTGACAATTACATTAAATCAAGAGGAAATAATTTGGGGGAGATGAACATAAGATAACAAAATGGACATAAGAAGAAGTAGAAAATCTAAACAATCCAATCCATGTCTATTAAAGAAATTGAATGCTATGGAAAACCTTCCCATAAAGTTGCCTGAAAGATAAAACTTTTTTTTTTCTTAATTGTCCAAATTGATTTCTTCTTTTTCAAACATACTTCTTCAGATTCTAGACTTTCTTAAAAGTTTGACCGGAGGTTGTTAAGGTGCCCAAATATTATGTTTTTATTTATCATATATATTTTCTAGCGATCATAATATTATAATAGTGTTAGTACCATTCTTCTGCAATGTGACCAAATGATTACTATAAATGTGCATAAAAGAATTTTATGGGGATGATAGAACTATTTTATATCTTCTTTTTTACTTAGATACAGTGTATCTTAATGTATTCACCATTCACCCCACAACTTCCCTAATTCTTCATCTAATGTTCTTTATTTTTAATCTTTAAAAGATAAATATTTTTACCATTACCTGTAAATTTTTTCTGACATCCGTGAGGATCTTTTCCCAGCAAGTACTTTTCACGTTATTTTTTTTTCACAAAGCCAATTTTTTATTGAAGCTCTGTGCATTTCATACAAAATTTCAAATAAAATCTAGACCCGTGCCCCCTTCCCTGCCCCCTCAGATGTTATTTTGATTGGGAAGCCCTTTGTCCTTATAGGCGTTACCAAATTAAAATCAATCCAACCCTATCAATAATAAATAAGTTCACACCCCAGATATAATTCATTGTTTCTGTTTGCCTAGAACCCAGTCAGCTAATCTGAATTGTAAACATTTTTCTATGTAGTCTGCTATAAGCTACAGGTATAAAGAACTGTGGCAGTTTTGTGGGAATCTCTAATTTTTTCAGGCATTTTTAAACTATTTATAGTATGAGGACTGAGGGGACTTTTGAATATAACTTCTATCCTTTCTGATTTATAATTAAAAATAAGATTAAATAAAGGTTAATGACTTCAAGGTCACAAAGGTAAACAGTCTGAATAGAATGTACGAGTCATAAACTCCTTAGCCATGCTGCTTTTTAATGCCATTTGTATATTAAATTTCAAAAGTTTGTGATGATTCTGAAACATCAATAAATTGACAGACTTATACAATCGTAGTAATTAAAAAAAAGAATTAATAAGGGGGTTCTGGAAAAATGGCTCAGCTGTTAAGATCACTAACTGTTCTTGGAGAGGACCAACCCACATGGCAGCTAACAACGGTCTGTAACTCCGGTATAGGGGATCTGATGCTCTTTTCTGTCTTCTGCTGGCATTGCATGAGACAAGTGCATTTACATACGTGCAGGTAAAACACATACACATAAAATAAAAGTAAAAAAAGATTTAAAAAGCATTAAAGGAAAAGAATCATGGAGAGATATAAAAAGATGAAACAGAACACAAAACCAAACCAAATGCATATGTTTTTACAGATATATGTATGCATATGTGTATATATATATGTGTGTGTATATATGCAGAGAGATGCATTAGCTGAAAATATTTAAGGGAACCAATATTAAAGTTTTCATTTTATTTCAAATTCTGAACTATTTTTATCACAATAATTCCATAAAATTTTCAAATCCGCATATTGGGATCCTTTATATCTTGCCATAGAGGGTTCTTCTTAGAGAGGAATTTCCCATGCATTTTCAGCTAGAGGTTTCCTCTCAGGCCACATGAGGCAGAGTATATTATATCCTTCCATCCATCATCAGTTAACTTTAATAAACTACTTGCCTGTTTCAAAAGTACTTTTGCATTTCAAGGGTAAAAATATGTCACATATATTATCACTGCCAGGCTACAGTAAATAGCAGAGACTGTTTCCCCCCTTTTCCTTAGTTACAGAGAAAAAGATGATGGAATTAATTTACACATACCCACAAGCTTTGCGGGAACCCTCAACAGTTGGCAGAGATGACTGTTATATGCGCCCACTCGGCAGTATTTTATAAGGAGACAGTCACTTGGCTGTTAGAAGGTGGTAATGGGGAAGCTAAGCAGACTGAAACCTTGGGTTGGAATCACTCTTAATGTAGAGAGTTGATACAGCCCAGTGCCTTATGTGCTGATTTCAGTCTTGAATATTTCTGTCACTGTTGTCAGTGGTCACAAACATGAAAGGAAAATTTTCACATTCATTATGTTGTTGTTCATCTTTCTGTTTTATTTCAAATGTGAAGATTTCAGTAATGAGAAAAGGAAGTAGAGAAGGTCCAGAACAGTATAGGAACAGGTGGAACCATGTGAGAAGTATCCCAGAGAATTCTTTTTGTTTTCTATGAGAAAGTGTTAATTCTAAGCAATCTTCCTGGATTTATGTTTGAATTTGTTTATTATCCTTAACTGTATTCCTAATGTTTCCATTTTCCTTCAGATAACTTAATGCATCCTATATACTTAATCTTTAATTTTTCTCTCAACATTTGATGCCTTTTGCTCTGAGATTTAATCCTTTACAAATCAATATAGTGTCATTGATAAATGTTCTTTTTGTTGAAGCTCTAACACATAATCACTTATAAAACTTCGTGATTTGCTTTCAAAGTATAGAATAGACCATTATGTGTATTTTTAATTCATAGAGGATAAGCATTGTATTGTTGATTAGGAATATTAAATTTGGGAGATCAGGGATTTCCCAAAACCACCTGAAGCACAGGTACCGGGGCTAAACACCAGCAAGAAACTAGAGACCAGGCCTTTAACACACTGTCAAGAGTATCTTAGCACAGCAAAACAAACAAAAAAACCCAAACAAAACTGAAATCAACCAACTAAACAAAAACAACCCCCGCCCCCACAAACACACTACAAACAATCATACAAAAAATATAGGAAAGAAACTGAGACAGTACTTAGCATCTTTATCGGTCAAATGAGAATTATTCTGTAAGAAAACTTGCCTGTATGTGCACACATATAGACACAAATGCAGAACTTTAATGCTATTATATTTTTTGTAGTGCCCACTCACTTTAACACACTCTGTGTCTTTTCAGTAACTCTTGCAGCCACCACGAGCAGCGGATTCCAGGAGACTTCCCGCTCCTCAAACCCATTATTTATTCCTCATAGTATCTTATCACCCAATCAAACCTCTCTTGTTAATTCATATTCTGTTATTATCATCTACATATGCCATTAAAATAAAGGCTCCAGGAAGCGAGGGGAACATTTCTGTGCTGTTTACCAATGTATCAGCAGTGCTACAGCAGCATCTTGTAAACAGAGATATACAAACAGATACCTGCTCAACACCTGAATCAAATTTTAGAACTTTTAAACACTTTTATAAAAATTTTCCCCCTGTGTATGATTCTTATTCATAACATAAAGTAAAACCTGTTTCCTGGTTATCTTCCCAGGGCTGTTCTTTAAGTATCACTCACAATGCTCCTTTTCCAATCTCTCTCTCTCTCTCTCTCTCTCTCTCTCTCTCTCTCTCTCTCTCTTCTCTCTCTCTCTCTCTCTCTCTCTCTCTCTCTCCTCTCTCTCTCTCTCTCTTCTCTCTCTCTCTCTCTCTCTCTCTCTCTCTCTCTCTCTCTCTCTCTCTCTCTCTGTCTCCATTTTTATCTGTACTATCCATCCAGTTACCCAAGACCAATCAATCAGTTAGTACTTCCCTAATGCAATTGTTTTGACTGTCAAATTGATTGGGTTAAGAAATGCCTAATGCATTTGTGAGTCACACCTCTCAGTGTTCTAAAAAGATTTTTCCAGAGAGGATTAACTGAAGGGAGAGGCCGAATGTGGTGGAGCCATCCTGTAGGCTGGCTCCATACTGAATGGAGAGGCAAAAAGGAGAAAGCCAGCTGAATAGCTCTTGTTCTGCTAAGATGTGTGGCAGGGAGAAATCACAGGCCCTGTTACTCTTGTTGCCGGCTCTCCCACTGATGATGGACTGTAAGCCAAAATAAATTCTCCCCTCAAGTTGCCTGTTTCAGGTATTTTGTCACAGCAATGAGAGAAGAAACGAATGTCCCCACCTTGTTCCAAAAACTGTATGAGAAGCTTGAAAATGGCCTCCCTGAAATTCAGACTGATCAAAAAAATCATTTCCTGGTCCACCAAGCTAACAAACACAAAGTATAATGAATAAGTAGAAAGCAATAAAGGAGATGAATTTGGATCGCATGATGTTTTGGAGTCTAACTCTTGGTACCATTGCATTTCTTCTATAAATCCTCACCCAGCATCTCTCTGATAAGGGGTGGATTTGGATATTACACTTATAGAACCATGCATTGCACACTGTATTTTTTTCATTTTTCTAAAGCGAAGATATCTGCTGTTCTTCAGAATTCTCACATTACCATCATTCTCCAGTTTCTTTAAGTAAACGGATCAATGGACAGATAGAGAAAATTGCTCACCTGAACCCAGAAACTTCACTACTAAAGAGAAGCATCAGTTTTCT
Source organism: Rhizomys pruinosus (assembly GCA_009823505.1). NCBI lineage: Eukaryota > Metazoa > Chordata > Mammalia > Rodentia > Spalacidae > Rhizomys > Rhizomys pruinosus. Next base: position 36,717 of record VZQC01012844.1, on the reverse strand, counting down.
TTGTGAAATGCATCCTTAGCTTGAGCACAGTTCTCTCCTTTTCAATTTGCTAGTTATTCTTGAGCAGAGTAGAATCAGTACAATGTGAATTATTTCATTGCCAGTCTCCTTCCAGAGACACAGGTGACCTGCTGTCTACGGTTCTTGATTGGAGTTATTTTGTCTGCCAAATAAGAGTTAAAAGGCAGTGGCTGGAGAGATAATTCAGTAGTTGAGAGCAGTGGTGGTTCTTGCAGAGGACCCAGTTTCAGTTCCCAGCACCCACATGACAGCTAATAATTGTCCTTAACTCCAGTTTCAGGGGATCTGATGACATAGTCTGGCCTCCCTAGGCATTTCACAAACATTGGTGCATTTCCGTACATGCAGGCAAATCACTCATACACATAAAATAAAAATAAATATAAGTGTTTAAAAAAGAATTGATATGCAGGGAAAATCTCAGACATAGCAGAGACTTTATATAAAAAAGGAAGAATTGCACACACATATACACACTGCACAGGTAGAGAGGGGACTCAGAAACTGAAAAATCCACAACTGCTAGAAGAGATTAGGCCTTTAAGTGCTTTTGCTGCTATTGAACAGGCTCCCCTGTCTTAATTTTGGATTGGTCAATTGTAACACAGAAGAGAAAGCCCATAGGTCACAGGTGCAAACTTCTAGGTCTGGCCTTGGTCTTATCTAAAGAGGTCTGGCCCAATCTACCCCACTGGTACTAGAAAAAGCCTGCCAAGTCTTTGTCTCAGATAAAGAAGCAGCAGGAATTGTGCCATCTTTACTATTGATTGTGACAGTTTTCTTATTTGTCCCTTATACTCAAACCACCTTCTGGGTAGGAAGCTAGAAGATATATTTAACTATATACCCAGTACTTACCCTCTACCAGGCTTGTGGCTTCTTTGTATACTTTTTGGTTTTTGGGGAGTATTTTTGAGACAGGGTCTTTCTGTAGCCCCAGCTGTCCTGGAACTCACTATGTAGACCAGGCTGACCTTGAATTCCCAGAGATCCACCTGCCTCTGCCTCCCAAATGCTAGGATTAAAGGCATGTGCCACCACACCTGGCTCTTTGTATACTTCTTAAGTATGGCTGAATTGCTTTCTGCTGTGGTTGTCTGTCTATTCAGTTGGAAGAGGTGGAGGAAGCTACCTTAATGACACTCCACTACTGTGACCTCCTGATAAAGAAATACTGGGTATTTGGGGCTGGAGAGATGGCTCAGCAATTAAGCACACTGGCTGCTCTTGCAGAGGACCTGAGTTAAATTCCAAGTACCCACATGGAGAGTAACAACTATCCATAACTCCAGTTCCAGAGGATCTGACACTATCTTCTGACCTCTGTGGGCATTGCGTGACATGAGTGCACCTACCTACATGCAGGCAATATACTCATACACATAAAAATAATACATACTGTATTATAAAAATAGTACACACAATATTACATAAACTATGTAAAATAATATAAAAAAAGAATTGGAAGTAGGTATTGGGATGAGGAGGGGCTGTATTTTTGGAAACAGCACTGTCTCCCAAATTCATACTTAACCTCGAGGCTATGTCGTTCTTAGCTGTGCCTTCAGTCTTCTAGGTCTGCTTTCCTCAGGATTACTTCTGGTGAAATAAGAGAATTAAATGTGGGACAAATAATTTCCTCCATCAATAGTAATAGTTTCCCCAGAGATCATTTCATGGATCTTGGCGTGTGGCTTTCTTCTTATTTCTGTTTCTCTGGCTTCCCAATGCCCATTTTCCTCCGTCTTTGGGAGCTACTACTGAACTCTTATTTACTTCTATTGTTGCCTAAACTAAACTTTCTCTTAATTGTGGAGTTTGGAGTTTTCATTCTTGTACTTGCTGTTCATGGAAGAATTCTGTTCAAGGGAGGGTACAAGTCAAGCAGGAGAAGCAACAATGGCTTTCAGCAGTTAGAACTCTAAAGTTCAATGCTGATGAGAATCACCAGTGATCAGTATGCAAGTACTATCTTGTTTCCAAATCTGGCCTGATCAGATCAGAGAAGAACTGCTGTGGTGGGTGGGCCAAAAAGAATACAAAGTGACCAGGTGCTGATAGCAAGGCACTCTCTGGAAACTGAGTGCCCAGTTAGGCTACAGGTACAGGCTGAACTTGAATTTTCTGCTTTCTCCCTAGAATAAAGATGGCTGGAACCCTAAGATCCTCTGAGTCTATATCCTTACCTATGTGCATGGAACAGAAATGGCCTCTAATGTCTGCTTAAACGTGCAGCATAGACTATGAATACTTAGGGCCACGTGAAATACATAACTTGAAAAAGGATGGCTGGGCCTGGGTCGCTGTGATTCCTACTTGGAATCAGGAGGAAGCTATTCAGGGAGAGACAAACAACAGGATTCAGTAGAGTCCTCCTCATCAAAGCAAGCAGTACATCCAATGGTATGAGAGGCCTCATGTTCCAAGCAGGGAAAACCAGTCTTGCAGTTACTCTTGTTTAGCAGGACTTACAGTGAGCTAATAGAGAGGCATAGGTATGAGGACTCCCCCCCATGCCATCTCTCTCCATTCCAGGGTGCTGCTCTTACATTCTGCATTTCCTCCTTTCCTATTACGATGCCAGACTATGATTTAAGATATTTGATTAATTGGAATGAGAGTTCCTAAACTGCCTATATTGTTGGGAATATAATGTCCAAAGTTGTTTTCAGATTGCATTTAAATTGTTAAGGGGATTGATTTTATTTTCTGAAGCCTTGTAAGGAAATTGCAAGGACATGGAGTTTGTGTATAGGAATCAAACCTTCATTATTTCCACACTGGGTAGAGATTAGAAAGGTGAACAGAAATGGAAAGAACCAGCCTTGTCATGACTGACTGATGTCTGGGTTGGTAGCAACCAACCAGTAAGAAAGAAAGACCAGAAAGCATGCCTTAAGTTCTCTATTACAGAGAGCTTGTAGAATAATCGCTGTCTGCTTGGCCCTGGTGCTGTTGAAGCACCAGTCCCCTCTTGTACCTTGGGCACCAGCACTGTAGCCATGTTAGATGTCTCCCAGGACAATTTTCTTGACTGACCTTCAGGTAGAATGCAAAGGAGTTTCAGATGTTTCCATCGTTAAAGAGCATCCTCTGAAAGTGCTTCATAGATTATCTCCATCACGAAGTCAGAATCAATTTAAGATGAACAAGAAGAGTATGACCCTTCTGGTTTCACCTTTGTACTACGTGAAATGATCATTTCGATTAGCTCATAAGTGATACTCCTCCAAACTGTTTTATCTGTTCGAAGATGGAAGAAATAGTTGCGTCTGAACTGAATTTGTAATTCAAATATCGCTATTGTGTTTTGAGGAAAAGCTCTTGGAACATTGAAACTGAGCAGCAGTGCCAGCAGCAATAACAATAAACTTTATCTTTCCTTAAATATGATAATAATGGACTAGGAGAATTCCTTCTGCCTTTGGTCTCTGTACCTAATCCTTCCCTATGTTTTGATTGCCTTTAAGTTTTACTGCCAGGAATGTTCTAAATACGATCTATTTCTGTCAAAAGCACCCTGTCCAGGACTTTGTATTATATTCTTGGAGACTTTAAATGGGATGTCAGCCTCTCTCCCATCTTTTTTTTATTTTTTTTTTATTTTTTAAGGGATTCACCATATAAGAGCACAGTTGTTTTCAGATCACATTGATGTTGCTTTCTCAGTTTGCCATACAATTAGGTAATTGGTGTTAGCATCCACAGATGAGGGATACCATGTGTCGTTTGTTTTTCTGGGACTGTGTTACTTCACTCAGCATGATATCTTCTAGCTCCAGACATTTACCTGCAAAGCTCATGATGTCATCTTTCTTTACCGCTGCATAGAACTCCATTGTGTAGATGTACCACATTTTCTCTATCCACTCATCAGTTGTGGGGCACTTGGGTTGGTTCCAGCTCCTTGCTATTGTGAAGAGAGCTGCAATAAACATGGCTGTGCATGTATCTCTGCAGTAAGATTAATCTTGTGGGTACATGCCCAGGAGTGGTATGGCTGGGTCAGATGCCAAGATCATTCCAAGTCTTCCCAGGGTTCTCCACACTGCTTTCCATAGTGGCTGTACCAGTTTACATTCCCACCAGCAGTGGCTGAGTGTTCCCCTTTCCCCACAACCTCTCAATAGATGGAGCAAAGAGCTGAACAGAGACTTTACAAGTGAGGAATTAGAGATGGCTGAGAAACATCTTAAGAGGTGTTCAATGTTGCTAATAATTAAGGAAATGCAAATTAAAACCACTTTAAGATATCATCTTACTCCAATAAGACTGGCTAGGATCAAGAAAACAAATGATAACAAGTGCTGATAACAACCACTCCCATCTTTTTAAAATATAGTTTTATTATTTTTATTTTATGCATATGTGTATTGCCTGCATGTAGCATGTATGTAAGTGTACTTGTGCCATGCAATGCTGATAGAGGTAAGGAGAGGGTGTCCATACCACTGAAACTGGAGTTAAGGATGGTGGTTAGTCACCATGTGGATGCTGGAAGTCAAACCAGGGTCCTCTGCAAGAGCAGTCAGTGCTCTTAACCATTGAGCCATTTCTTCATCCCCAGCTTCCATCTTTTAATATGGTCATACCAATCAAACTAAGGACCCAGCAGCAGCCAAAACCAAACTGACAATTTGGGAAAATCATGAAGGAGAAGTTGGGGAGCAGGACAGCTAATGCTGATGATAAACTCGAGAGAAGAAAGCTCTGAAGAAAACACATTTACATATTTAAAAGTACTTTAAAATTTTGGTGGAATTAAAGTGATATTATCTTCTACTTCAAGGAGGGTTGTATCTTATTTTAGAAAGTCCTAGGAACCTTATCCTAATTTGTGAAATGAGCAGGTTTTGATGACAAGAAGTACTAAGCCCATGAGGAGATTTGGAAATGGAGTAGGAAGATCATATAGAGACTAAAGTTGAATTTTGTGTGAATGTAATACATCTCTTTTCTTAAAAATCTGTATCACCCGTGCTGAATTTAATGCACTGTTTTTTTTCTGACTAAATAGACCTCATTTAGGGGATTAAAGTAGGCCACAAACTTGTTTTACTCATTCTCTGAGTTGCTTTCAAATCCCACATTCAAAGCATGGGGCATCACATGTTTCTACTTCAAGGCTGCACATTCAGGAAATGAAAGCCCTTGACACAGCTTGGTAGCAGAAGATCCAAATCAGAGTAAATTGTGTAAATTAGAACTAAATTGCAAAGCATTTGGACAAAGCAGGCATACAAGTCTAATCAGGAAAGTGGTGGTACTTGCTTTTTGATAGTACAGGTTGGAAGAGGAATTGGGGGAGGGATATATCATAAATCTCTCCTAATATATTTCTGAACTTGGCAAACTGGACTGGTTTTTTTCACATATTTGCAGCTTAAAAAGTATTTGGCTTTTACAGCAGCCAAATAAGTATCCTTTAATCACTTTCAACCTATGAACAGATGGGCAAACAGTGCTTTTTATAAATGGGGCATAGAAAATACTTCCATATCAGCCAACACTAATTAGTAGGAATATCTGAACCAAACTCTAAAACTGATTTAGTGTTTAATATATATTATCATATAAGCATTAGTAGTTAAAAAGAAATTCCCTGTTCAAATGTTTGCCAAGCTCAGGATCTAATGTTAAGTCATGATTAACTTACTAATTAACTTCTTGTATCTTTTCTCACATGTAATTTTGCTTAATGATTTCTTCTGTCTCTGAGAAACATTGGACTTGATACTTTGATCACAGATTTGTCAAACTTCAAGTACAAAGTCAAATGCAGCCATTGAACTATTGATCTTTCAATTTCTTATAATGACTTTAGATTAAGGGGGTGGCATGTATACAATCAGGGTGGCCTCCTTCATGGTGAAAATTGGTTTAATATCTACCCTTTAGTGATTCATATTTTTACTGCTGTAAAAATTAATTTTATAGAATCTCTTTGGTAACTAATAATTTCTGCAAAAGATGACAATCTTCCCTTTATGACAATTGCGTTAAGATATAATGAGCAAAATTAAGTTTCAAAATAATGTTTGGACAGTCAGCCAAGGCTTGTTTCTGTGGATCCTTTAATCTAGAGGTATACTTTGACAATATGTCTCACAGTTACAAAGAGAGTCTATCTCTATCTTACCTGCTGCTCCTTGAACCTTGTATGGATATTTGTGCAACAGTGTGCATGTACAATATGGCTGCCTCTTTCAAGTCTGCTGAAACAAACAAGTGTACCTAAAGCCAGTCACGCAGTTCATCCTGATCATTGAGGACTGAGCATTGCTAATGCCAACCTTACTGTTGTCAAGCCTAATTTTGTTCTCCTTTAATTTTACCACACATAAAATCAGAAGGGGTTTCAATTCTTTGTGAGGTTAGAAAGTCACTTGATTTCTCTCAGAAATCGGAATAGTAAATTTATTCGACACAACTATTTTAATGATTATAGGAGAAATCCCAAAGGTTACACTCAATAAAAAAGTTACTATTGTTAATCTGGTTATTTATGTAAGTAATTACACTTTTAAAATATACATTGCATGATGGCCTATTTCAGAAGCTCCGAAGAGAAATAGAAAATTAAAAACAAATAATTTTATTTTATAACTTTATGATTTCTTTGCAAGGATTTGCATCGGTTTACTGGAGACAATGAATCAGAACCTAGGAAAGCAGCCCTATGTGAACATTTCTAGAAAATTATTATCTGATGATTCCAATTCACCTGTGGTTTAGAAACACTGTGTTCATGCAACCACAACATCATTTTGGCATGCTTATTCCTAGTCTTATTTATATATGTTTTAAACCAAAAGTACTAAACATGTAATACACACATTTCAGTGCCTTTATTCTTTTGTAATACCAATATTTGAAATTGAAAATTTTCTCACATTATTATATAATTTGCATGAGTTTTATGTCATTATGTTAATTTATTGACTTCATCTACTTACCTACGTATTTATAAATTTACTCGCTATAAATGAGGCCATGGTGGGTGGATATTTGCATGTGCATAGCATTTTCCATAATTTCCATAAAGGTAATGACTAAGTCATATTCTCTTGATTAATAATATTAAGTCATTTTTCTCTTATGTTCTATGCAGTCAAGAATAATGTTGACATTATGTCTTTAATAAAACATTGTGGAATTGGACAGTTTTGTAGAGTGTTTCCATTTTAATTTTGAAAGCAAAAAAAATGGTGCCTCTTAATTCTACTTTAACAATATTATTATTGGAACATTTCCCTTAACGTTTCTTATAAAATTTTCAAAGAAGCAGGTTTTGTGTTTTAATTAATCATGATAAAATTTTTATTTGAGAATATCATAGGACCTTCAAAGCACTCTGTTAGGTTATCAAAAAACCAAGTTTAGGAATTATTAATCAAAAAATCAGGAACTTTAATGAGACAATATACAGTACTTTGGTTTTTGTGAGGCTATGGTATAATTTCATAGAGATACAGGCTTTGAAATTGAGCTACTTTAAAAAATTATTGAGTTTTTATTCATTTTATACAACATTTCCCAATCAAATTTAGACCCATTTCCCCAACCATGCCCCCTCCCCACTGTCCCCAGCACATGGGTTCTGCCATACAGGACAAGTCCTGTCTTACATCTTTGTCTTACTCTTTTTTAACTTTTTTGATGTAGTAGTTTACTGCTTTGGTTAGTTCTTTGTACAGGTTTTTTCTTGTTGTTGTTCCCTTTAATTTTATATTACTCCAAAATATGTATATATACACTCCACACATATACCAAAATGACAGAGTCTGAAAATAAGCTATAGGTTAATTCCAAAACACATTTGGGAATCACATTTTAACATTAATGTTGCATGCAGGCAAAAAGAGATATAACTTTACATTCCCCAGTTACATAGCAAGTTGATGTATGTTTTAATGTACTTTTTTTTTTTTGTCTTTTTGATACAGGGTCTCTGGTAGCTCCAGCTGCCTGGAACTCACTCTGTAGACCAGGCTGACCTTGAACTCACAAAGATACGCTTGTCTCTGCCTCCAGAGTGATAGGATTAAAGGTATGGGCCACCATGCCTGGCATGTTTCAATGTACTTTTAAAGAGGGCATTGATTCTTTCTCATAAATCTTATAAGTTAGGAAAATAGAGACATAAACTTCCACTATATCTGTAGTAGCATCAGGCAATGTGGTATTATATTTACTAAAAAAATTACCCAGCTTGACTTACATAAAAGGATTTGGTCTAGTATCCACAAATGAGGGACACGACATATGTCATTTGTTCTTCCAGGACTTCATTACTTCACTTAGCATAATGGCTTCTAGTTCCATCCATTTATCTGCAAATTTCATGATATTGTCTTTCTTTACTGCTTCATAGAACTCCATGGTATTAGAAGAACAAATTTTTCTTTATCCATTCATCAGCAGGGAGATACTTGGGTTGTTTTCAGCTTTTTGCTATTCTAAAAAGAGCTGCATTAAACATGGTTGTGCAATAGGATGAGTCTTGTCACCTGCAAAAAGGGATCGTTTGGCTTCTTCTTTTCCAATTAGTACTCCTTTAATTTCCTTTTCTTGTCTTACTGCTCTAGCAAGCATTTCAAGCACTATATTGTAAAGGAGTGGTGATAGGGGGCAGTTTTGCTGGGTTCCTGATTTTAAGGGGAATGCTTGTAATTTTTCCCCATTTAGAATGATGTTGGCTGTGGGTTTGTTGTATATGGCTTTAATTATGTTGAAGAATGTTCCCTCCAGTCCAATTCCTTCTATGATTTTACACATGAAGTCATGTTGAATTTTATTGAAGGCTTCTTTTGCATCCATTGAGATGACCATGTGATTTTTGTCTTTTGGTCTTTTTATGTGCTTTATGTAATTTATTGATTTACATATGTTGAACCATCCCTGCATCTCTGGTATAAATCTGACTTGGTCATGATGGATGACCTTTTTGATATGTGCCTATATGTGGTTTGCAAGTATTTTGTTGAGAATTTTTGCATCTATGTTCTTTAATGAAATGGGTCCATAGTTTTCTTTTTTGGTTGCATCTTTGCCTGATTTTGGTATTAGAGGTGATGCTGGCTTCATAGAAGGAATTTGGGAGAGTTCCCTCTGTTTCTATTCTTTTGAGTAATTTGAGTAATAATGGCTGTAGGTATTATTTAAATATCTTATAGAATTTTGCTGTAAATCCATCTGGGGCTAGGCTTTTTTTTTTTAGTTGTGAGGTTTTGTATTACAGTTTTGATTTCTTCATATGTTATGGGTCTGTTTAAGCTATTGATCTCTTCTTGGTTAAGCTTTGGTGATTTCCATGATTTCAGATATTCATCCATTTCTCCTAGGTTTTCAAATTTAGTACAGTGTAAGTTTTTAAAGTATTCTCATATGATTCTCTGGATGTTTTTGTTATCTGTTGTGATGTTTCCCTTTTCATCTCTAAATTTGTTGGAGTTGCTCTTTCTTTCTTTTGGTTAACTGGGCTAGAAGTCTATCTATGTTGTTATTCTTTCAAAGAACCAGCTCTTGCATTCATTGATTCTTTGCATTTTTTTTCTTTGCTTCTATTTCATTGATCTCCTCTCTGATTTTTGTTATTTCTTCTTGTCTGTTGGGTTTTATTTGTTGTTGTTTCTCAAGTGTTTTTAGTTGCAGTGTTAGTTTATTTGTTTTCTCTCTGTTTTTTAATCTAGGCACTTAGGGCTATAAATTTCCATCTTTGGCCTGTTTTTAAAATGTCCAATAGGTTCTGTTGTGTTGTATTGTCTTTTTACTTAATTCCAAGAATAGTTTTATTTCTTTATTTCTCCTTTGAAACATTCATTGATCAGGACTGTGTTGTTTAGTCTGCATGAGTTCCTGTAGATATGGCTTCTTTTGGTGTTTATATTAAGCTTTATTGCATTGTGGTCTCATAGAATGCATGGAATTATTTTAATTTTTTTTGTATTTGTTGAGTTTTGTTCTGTGTTTCAGTATTTGGTAAGTTTTGGAAAACATTGCATGGGTTGCTGAATAGAAAATATATTATTTGTTGTTTGTATGGAATATTCAGTAGATGTCTGTTAGGTCCATTTGGTGTACTGTATTGTTCAGTTCAGCTGTCTCTCTGTTTATTATTTGTCCAGTTGCTCTGTCTAATGGGAACATTGGGGTATTGAAGTCCCTTACTCTCCGTGTGTTGGGATTAATCTGTGCCTTAACATTATGTAGAATTGTGTTTATGAAGTTTGGTGCAGCAGAGTTTGGTGCATATATATATATTCATGACTGTGAAATCTTCATGGTTAATTGTTCCTTTGATAAGAATTTAGTGACCCTCTTCATCTCTTCTGATTAGTTTTACTTTCAAATGTATTTCGTCTGATATTAGAATAGCAACTCCTGCTTATTTCTTGGTACCATTTGCTTGGAACATTTTTTCCACCTTTTAACTTTAACATAGTGTGTGTCCTTGAAGGTGAGATAGGTTTCCTGTAGACAACAAAAAGATGGATTCATTTTCTGAATACATTCTCCCAGTGTGTGTCTCTTTATTGGAGAGCTCAGACCATTAATATTTAAAGTTATTATTGAGAGATGTATATTGCTTCCGATCAATTTAGCTTCTGTCTGCATTCTTGGTCTAGGTTTGTATTTTCACACTTATACCTTTATTAATTACTTTCTCTTGCTTCTAGGGAATAGTCATTCCTTTCTTCTGCTCTTTGTATTCCTTCAATTATTTTCTGAAGGGTTGGTTTTCTAGACATGTGTTTTTTCATCTTGTTTATGTCATGAAAGATTTTTTCTTTTTCCTTCCACTAAAATAGACATTTTGCCTGGGTAAAGTATTCTGGGTTGGCATATATAATCATTTAAGCCTGGAAATACTTTGGTCCAAGCTCTTCTGGCTTTCATCATTTGCATTGAAAAGTCATTTGTAATTCTGATTGGTTTCCATTTATATGTAACTTGCCCTTTTTCTCTTGTGGCTTTCAGTATTCTGTCTTTGTTTTAAGCATCTAATGTTTTTATTATGGTATGGCATGGGAAATTTCTTTTCTCATCTTGTCTATTTGGTGTTCTATGTGCTTGTATTTGTATGGTTATGTCTTTCTTCAGTTTGGGGGAATTTTCTTCTACAATTCTGCTGAAGATCTGGTTGATACCATTATCTTGTGACTCTTCTCTTTCCTCTATACCTATGATGCATAGGTTTGGTCTTTTCATGGTGTCCCATATTTCCTGATTATTCTACTCCTACTTTTTTTTTTTTGAATTTTTTGTAATCTTTGCTTGAGCATTTCAGTACTTCCATTATCTTCCAGTGTTGATATTCTATTTTCTACTTCCTTCATTCTGTTACTGAGGCTTTTTCTCATCCTTTCCTGTTGACTGGGTAAGTGGTCAGTTTCCTTTTTCATTTCAGCCCAAGTTAGTTTTCTTCAGTGTTTCCACCTCATTCCTAAGTTTATCATTCTCTTCTTTTAGTCTATTTATATCTCCTTCTAGTTCTTTGATTCATTTGTTTATGTGATTTTTAAATTCCTTGAATTATTTAAATTCCTTGAATTCCTTGAGTATTTTTATGATAGTTCTTTTAAGATCTGTGTCCTGGGTTACCTTCAGGGAGTTCTCATTGTAAGAGTCTTCTGTAGGACTGGACTCCATGTAGTGGGGACTTATTGTTTGGGTTTCTGACATTATTGTATTTTTGTTGTGCTTTTTGAATGAAGGTTTGTTTTGTTGTTTGTCTCCTGTTATGAAACTCAAGTGTTTCTTAACACTTTTCAGTTGAACTGAAAAACTGACTTTGCTTATTTTTTTTTCAGGTGCCTTGCTTGTCTTCTTATTAGTTATGAAATGCTAATTGGTCTAGGCTTCAAGTTTTCACTTTTGTTTTTGTAGTGGGGGTACCAGATAGTTCTCACCTTTTTAGCCTGGAGCTTCTCCAGGGGCCCAAGACAAGTAACAATCAGGTCAGCTTGAACCTCTCACCATGTGAGGTATGACTACCGGGTCCTCTGGGCTGGCTGTAAGCCTCTGAATCTGAGATCACGGCCAGGAAAGCTTAGCCCGGATTGGTCTGAGGTGTTCACATGACAATGGGTTGGGGTTCTGGAGTATCATAGAAGTTGAGATGTATTGTGCTTCTGTCTTACCTGTTGGGTGCCAAGTCACTTGTGTGGGAGTTCAGTTTCTGGGTGGGTGGGCAGGGCTTTGTCTCACCTGTCAGGATCAGGAGTTGGAACAACTTGGTGCTGAGCCAGAGATAAGCCAGAGCCAGAGCTGTGGTCCAGGCCTGGGCTTCTGGGTGGGTGAGCATGCCTTGTCTTGTCCGTGGGGAGCTGGGAGCATGCAGACGGACTAAATGTGAACAGGCATGTGCCAGGTTTTCTCTCCCCCCCCAGGTGCTGGGAGCCCTGTGCAGGGTGCCATATACCTAACCCTGTAAGCTGGAAGTGGAGCTACAGGGAGCTGGGAGCTGGATTTCAGGAGCCAGGTGTCGGGCAACAGAAGTGGAGACCTTGTAGCCTGGCAAATTGGGACTGGAGCTCCCTGTAGTCATGAGCCAGGGATTTGGTCCTTTGCTGGGCAAGGGGAGTGATGCCTGGAGGGCAGGAACTGGGGCTGTAGCCAGACCTGCTCAGAAGCTGGGGCAGGACATCCCCACCTTGAGCTGCTAGATGGGTTGTTCGCTGCCTTCTGAGTTAAATACGTTTTTATGAAGAGAGGTTTGGGCGCTAGAAACTAGAAAGAAAATCAATTATTTTTTGTTTTAATTCAGGAAATGAATGCTGCATAGAACTCCATTGTGTAGATGTACCACATTTTCTCTATCCACTCATCAGTTGAGGGGCATATTGGTTGGTTCGCAGCTCCTAGCTATTGTGAAGAGAAGCTGCAATAAACATGGCGCGTGCAAGTATCTCTGTGGTGGCGTAAGTCCTTGAGGGTACATGCCCAGGAGTGGTATGGCTGGTCGGAGTGGCAAGTTCATTCCAAGTCTTCCACAGGGTTCTCCACACTGCTTTCCCATAGTGGCTTGTTCGATGTTTACATTCGCGCACCAGCAGTGGATGGTTGTTCCCCTTTCCCCAACATACCTCTCCAGCACTTGGGTATCATTTGTTTTCTTGATCCTAGTATTATTGGAGTAAGATGATATCTCTAAGTTCGGTTGATTGATTTCATTTCTTAATGATTAGTGATGTTGAAACACTTCTTGAGGTGTTTCTCAGACATCTCTATTTTTTTTTTTTTTTTTTTTTTTTTTTTTTTTTATTTGCATTTCCTTAGTTATGAGTGGGTCATTTGTTTTTCTTTTTTTCTTTGATTTTTGAAATAATTTTATACTATTCTGGAAATCAAATGCTTTGTCAGATGTACTGCAGTGAAGGTTTCCTCCCATTTTTTGGGTTTTCTCCTCACTTCTTGATTGTTTCTTTTGATGTACAGAAGCTTTTGGAGTTTGATGAAAGGTCCCATTGTCAATTGTCGACCCTTAATTCTTTGGCAAAGCTGCTGTCTGATTAGGAAGTCCTTTTCGCTACGCCTATGTCTTGTAGTCTGCTGCCAACTTTTTCTTCTATCACCTTTCAGTAGTTTGGGGTTTCACATTGAAGTCTTTAATTCATCCATCTGGAGGTTGACTTTTGTTACAGGGCGAGAGGTAAGGGGTTTTAATTTTCATTTCTTCTACATGTGGTGATCCAGTTTTTGCCAACACCACCTTGCTGAAGATGCTGTTCTTTTCTCCATTGTGGGCTTCTTGGCCCCTTGTCAAACAAATATAAGATGCTGAAATTGTATGTGCTCAGATTTGGATATTTCGGTTTTGTTTCCATTGGTCAACAGGTCTGTTTTTGGTGCCATGTACCCAGGCTGTTTTTATGACTATAGGCCCTGTAGTATATTCGAAAGTCTGGTATAGAGATTCCCCCTGTGTAAAGCGCTCTTTTTGGTCAGGTTGTTTTGGCTATTTTCGGGGTTCTTTTTTTTTTTCCCAAATGAATTTAAAGAATCGTTTTGTTTCCCAAGCCTGTGAAGAACTCTTGGGGACTTTAATTGATATTGGGAATTTGTTGCGTTAAATCTATACAAAGAGTTTCGGTAAAATGGACATTTTTTATAACGAACATCACAAGCTTTGCAGGAAAAATGGCTGGAGCTAAGTGGAGGGACATCAATGCTGATGAAGTAGACAAAAACAGTCCCCAGAAAAACAAACGACGACATGACCAATTGGTATCCCTCATCTGTGGTGCTAGTGCCAATTACCCAGCTTGTAAGTATTTCCTTGTGTAGGGCCCCCTGAGCTTTTGGCATAATGCATATTGGAAAACAACAACAACAACAACAACAAACAACAACAACAACAGAAAAGGACTGCATAAGAACTGACTGATAATAACAGTGGAACTTCTGCTCAAAACAGTCCAACTTTTCCTCACATGGAGAATATTGGAGAAAGACTAAGAATGAAAAGCATGTTTGGGCCAGAATGCATGAGCTCTGGTGGGGGTGGGGGAAATGGGTGGGAACACGGGTTGAGATTTGTTAAAAAAAATAAAAATAAAATTTATGTGAATAAAAATAGATTAAAAGATAAAAAAGAATGTAAATATGCGATGTATGGAAGGAGGGAGCTAATTTTTTTTGCTTGTATACCTGCTTTTCTTGTATTATGTCAGATGGACAACAATGAAATGACTAAAGTTTGCAATTTTGGGGGGGGGCAGGGTCTCCCTTTAATCGCCAATCTGAACCTGGAGGTCACTAATGGAAGACCAAGACTAGGCTGCCTTTGAACTCAGAGATCCACATGCCTCTGGCCTCCCAAGTGCTTGGGATTGATTCATGTTTTTATTCAAAGGCGCGGTGCACCCCCTTGCTAAAGTTTTGTATTTAAGTTTGTATAATGCTGGTCTTTAAGAAAAACCGACAGTGTCTTAAAGACCAGCATTGAAAGAGTTAACATGATTGTCTGGTAGATTCAGTAGTAGCTTACAGAAGAGTTTGAAATTCCAATTATTTTAGAGATTTACATAAGACAGAATTACCTGTGTTTGCTAATCACAAGCTAACAGATGCCCTCCTTCTCCCCACTGCAGATAGGATATGTGAATTACTACTCAGAGTGGGGGAAGACAAACTGCCCACTTGCTTTCTCAGTTCTACCTTAGAGATTAAGATACACTAACAAAGCACTACTTTTACCAGAGAAGCTTCAAAAATCTAGCTATGTGTTTAATAATGTATATTTTTTTTTTTTTGGGGGGGGGGCATGGGTGTAGTTTCATTAACACATGAAGAATAAGGTTTGTAATAAAACAATGACCAATATTATAGTTTGCTATGAGTATCAAGTGGAAAAGAGCTAATAATGTTATAACGTAAATTTCATTTTTTTAATATTTTTTATTTTATGTTATGATAAATAAAAGGGAGTTTTGGTGGGGGGGTTTATAGCTTGCCGTTTTACGTAAGAACACCGCTTGTTGTGGCAACTTGCACACCGGAGGTCACGAAAAAGGTGATTGGATTCCCCTGGAAACTGGAAGCTAAAGCTGGTTTGTTTTAGCAACATCATGTGGGTGGGAAATGAACGTGGGTCCTCTGTAAAGTCAGCTGCTGGTGCTCTTAACTACTGAACTATCCCTCCTGCCTCACATCAATGACTTTCCAACTGTGACTAGAATATTGATCCATATTGTTCATATGAATCTACAGCATTGGTATTAGACCCATGCAAGCTCGGCTGGACAAAAACCCAGCATGGGACTGCAGAAATGTGTAGCAGAGCCCAACCTTGGTGGAGGAAATATTGTCAGGTGATGGCAGTCAGGTGAGGAAGCCTTCAGATTCTTTAGTAAAGGGACTCTGAATGTGGGTGACTAGAGCTCAGGGGATGAGCTGGCACTGAGTAATGGGTGATTTGGCCCAATGGATCCTAGCATGAAATGATAGAATGTGTGCATGCTGGGGTGGGGCTGTCAGAGGGTACCAAGGGAGAAGTGTGTATAAAAGATTAAGACTGGGCTGGAGAAGATGGCCTAGTGGTTAAAGAGTGCCCGACTGCTGCTCTTATAGAGGAACCCCAGGTTTGATGCCCCAGAACCCACATGGTGGCGGAGAACCGTCTGAAAACTCCACAATTCCAAGGAGAACTCAGTCCAGGGGAAATCCGACGCTCTCAGCTTCTGACCTCCGCTGGCATTGCACGTTATGGGTGCACAAACTTGCATCAGACAGTACATATTGATACAACATACAAGAAATAATAGACGGCGTGGTGGCTCGCGTCTTTAATCCTAGCACGTTGGGAGGCAGAGGCACGTGGATCTCTGTGAGTTAGGAGGCCAGCCTGGTCTACAGAGTGAGTTCCAGGACAGGCCAGAGGCTACAGGGAGACCCTGTCTCAAAAAAGACAAAAAAAACGAAAAACAAAAAAAAAAAAAAAAAGATTAAGGCTGAAAAATATGTATAAAAGCACTCAGAAAAAATGTCAGTAAAATTAATTGTTGAAGGCTGTCATACACAGCAATGGGTTTCAGATACATGGCATCTGTATGCATACATGCCATCATACTTTGTTTTCATCTATGTCACTCCCCACTCTTCTTCTCTCTCCCTCTCCCCTTCAGCTGACTCAGTTAATCCCAGTCTCACGTACCTCAAACTCTGAATGATGCTTCGAGCTCCTGATGCTCTTGTCTCAGCATCTCAAGGACTGGGATCACATGTACGTGCCAACATGCCTACTCATTGTCCTACTCCTTTAACATTATTGTATATGGTATGGACTTTTAAAAATTATTTTGATTGAAGCTTTGCAAATTTTAATGATGCAATTATATTTGATTCATTGAGAAGAGACCTCTTCCCTATCTGCACCTATCTTATAGCCCACTTCCCACTGCATTTCATGTACTCTGTCATATATATTAAGGCCTACTGACTCAATTTTGTGTTCCCAGATGGCCTTTGATGGCCATTCACTCACTGGCATTAGATTTTTGTGGCCTATTGTCAATTCTCCTGTTGAGGTTAGCAATTAGGAATTATCCAATATTAACATTGTACCTAATGGTAAAATAATTTTTGGGTTTTTTTTTTTTATAACATACTCAAGTATATCAGTTTTCTTCAGTTCTCAGGAAGTAGCATTGTGACAGGTGGGATATCCCTAAATGATGTAGGAGATACAGGCTGGCTCTCCAGGAGGACTTAGTAGGCAGCATTTTGACACATCAGTGTGTATTCCTTAGTAGTCTTACCACAGGGGTTCAATGTCTTTCAGTTAAACATAATATCTTTCCTGTGGAAAATGGATACAAACTGGATTTTTCAATTCTATCATGAGAGAAAAACATTGCTTCTCTTTATTTTATTGTTTTATTTTGTTTAAAGAAAGCATGATTTTTTAGATAGGGTCCCATGTAAGCCATGTTGGTCTCAAATATGCTATGGAGCTGAGGGTGGCCTGGAACTCCTGATTTTTCTTCCACCTCCAAAGTGTTGGGATTATAGGCGATTGATACCATATCCAGCTATGATTCTTATTTTAAGGTTTATTTATTTTTATTTTTTGTGTTTGAGTACTTTTCCTGCATATATATATGAGTGCTGTGGTGTGCACCGTGTGTTTAATGTGTGCGCGGTGTGTGTGTGTGTGTGTGGTGTGTGTTGTTGTGTGTGTGGCAGTGCTCTTGCAGCCAGAAAAACTATCAGATCCCCTAAACTGAAGTTAATACAATTTGTTGAGCCTTCCCAAATGGGTGCCTGAGAATGACATGGGTCCTCTGCAAGAGTAGCGTTGCACTTTAAAGGTTGGGAAGCCATCTCTCCAGTCCCTTATGAATTCTTATATAAACTTTAGAAATACTTATATAATAGCATTGGTAGGCAGAGGCAGGCAGGTCTTTGTGGAGTCAAGGCCAGCTGGTCACAGGGTGAAATGCCAGGACAGCGGGGCTATATAGGGAGACCCCTGTCCGCTCGAAAGAACCCCTCCAAAAAAAGAATCTTAATAATGAGCTCAGTTTAGGGATATATATTATATATATATATATTATATATATATATGTATATTAATGTTTTCTTGAAATATGGCAGGTTAATTTGGGGACAAGATTGATGTCTTTTAAAAAGGCTATTTCTTCTTCTGTGTTTTAGTAAAATAAATAAAATTTGAAAGTGTTTTGATTCAAAGAAAGGGTTTATTTCTCAAACTTCTCTAGGGCAAAAGTAGTAATTATAAGTTATCTTTATAATGATAATGGATTAAGAAGGTCTCTTTTTCTGCATGAGAAAAAGCCCTAACACCCTGCATCATCAGTCCTTTCCCCTCATCTGTCAAATTCATAGTTGTGATAGCTGCTTAAGTCTGAGAAGCTTGTATCAATAAATTTCTTTTTCTTGAGATCTTACAATTGTGATAAATTGTTAAAAAATACATAATATTCACAAAGCTGTCAGTTTCTGATATTTCTTTCAGAAACACAAGTTATGACTTGTATCTACTTTATCATGCTAATTGTGAGGAAAAGGTAGAAAGTGCTGGTTAGTTATTTGAATGAGTGGTATCATGCAAGTTCAGCATGAATTCCTGTTCAGTAACCACGGTTCTCTACATTTATCCCAAAGGAATTTAGCTATTGATCACATAAAACTAGGAAAATATCATTGACACTTACATAGGGCATTGACAAACATCATGGTTTTATAATTTCAGCCGAGCATGTGTTCATCATGAGTGTTACTACTTGACAGATATAATTTACCTTTGAGAAACAAATATTAAAACTATTAAATTCACAGCTATTGTATTATTGTATTAGCTTTTGAGTAGACAATTGAATTAGAGATTTACTCTGAGAATTAATAAAACTAGGCATGAAATTCAGAAGTTTGTATACTGGGGGAAGACAAAGCTCTAGAGGATGAGTGGTCTGAAATACAGGTCTCCTTCAGATATATCCTCAGCACTAGTATAGCTCTGTAATGTGGTAGTTCTATTTTTATTTTTTGCCTTTATTTTTTAATTTAATTTTTTTATTATTAAACTTTTCCATGGGTCATGCATCATTTCTCAATCGAATCTAGAATCACTTCCCTTTCCATGTCCCCTACCCCACCTGAGTCTCTGTACTCTGCCATACATGTCCTGTATCTTTTTCTGAGTCTTTCCTGAGTTTTTTTTCAGTTCTTTTTTGTTGTTCTCTCCAACTTGTATTGCTATAGTATATGTAGTTATATATACATAGTTATATATACATTAATACACATACATAAACATATCACTTGAATTGTAGGATTTTTTTTTTTACTAAAAGATATCATATTTTCCTTAACGAAGTGCTCAAAAGTTTCTCCTTGGCAATCCCAAACAACTATCAATCCTGCACTTTTGCTCCACATGGGGGTCTTTCCCTCCCATGGTCCCCCAAATGAAGTCCAGTAAGCACATGTCCTGTCTTGATCCCCCTGCACTGGCCTCAATGATACAGCCCAGGTAGTCCAGCAATGGCAGTGTATACTCTGATGAGGTTTAAATCCCCTTAGCTGTTGGTATCTATGCTCTGGAAATACTGGAGGAAACTAGTAAGAAGACTTTAGTTATATAAAGGGAAAACGGTAGGTACAAAGCTGTCAAGGCTACAGCCTCCTCAGCATAGAGAATCTGCAGTTTTCTGTCTCATTAATTATCATTGTGAACGTTATAGGTATTGGTGTTGAAAGGTGTTGATAATGGTCAATAATCCCCCCTACTGCTTATCCTGCTACCCTGCTACCCGACTCTGCCTGCTGCCCCTTTTACCTGAGAAAATTAGGATCAGAATTAATTTTCAGATGACATTTGGTTGGCATAATATCAATGCGTAAAATGTTAAATGATTTCAAAGCAATGAATAGCCTGAAGTAACTTGAGGGAGATGAAAATTGTTTGGACTTACCTGTCCCGTTACCTGAAAAGAGAAATTAATACATTTTTGTTTTTTAAATTGAGGATATTTGCCTTTCATACAATGGTTCCTAATCAAACCTAGCCCCTCCATGCCCCAACGGCACATCAGAACTCATGCATTACATCATTCAAGTTAAGTCCTATCCAGTCAAGCTTTTGAACCCATGTCTTGTGCAGATTCATCCACCGGAGTCTAGTCAGCACATCTAAAATCTTAGTTAAGGCATATGTTTCCTTACCCAGCAGTAATCAGTCTCAATAGTTCTCAGTCCAGGGTCAGTGCTCCACCCATTTCCCTTGCTTGACTCTGAAACTTTGTCTGTGTTGGCATGGGTCCTGTGCCTGATGCCAACACCTCCACAAACTCACATGTGCAAGCCAGTAGTCCGTAAGCTGCTGCTTCCTTGTGCCCATATACAAACACTGGCTCTTCTGATCTTTTGCAAAGGATCCCTGAGCCATGGGTAGGTGAAGTTTGATATAGGAATCCTATGGAGGGACACAATCTGGAGGCTCCCATTCTTGGAAACTTGGCAGGTTGTGGCCTTCTGTGTGCATCGCACTCTATTGTGTAAGGAAGCTTCCCTGGGGAGCAAATGCACTCATTTTGTCTCTGCCCCTCATCCCTCAATGTTCCACAAGTCTTAGGTGTAGACGTTCACCTGTAGATGTGTCTCCTAGGACTGGGCATCTTTCAGATGTATTTTATTGTTGTCTGACCAGTTGTAGTATTCTGCAGTAGCCTCCATCTGTTGCAAAGAAAATCTTAGGATCTATGTCCTCTCCAGCCCTGTCCATCTGGCTGAGTTTACAATGGCACACAATTTATTCCCATTGAGAGAGTTTTAAGTCCAATTAGATAGCTGATGACTGTCCCCCACCTAACAGTGCCATTACTGTGCCAGTAGAGGTAGTTTGCTGTGCAGGTCATTTTGGAACCAGCCTTTGGGGCTGGGTTGTACCATCGATTGATTTTCTCCCCTAGCAGTGTACATATTATCTAGCATTATGAGCGCTAAACTTCAGGTAGAAGGCTTCCAGGTCAGTTCCTTCTCAAGTACTGTAAGTCATATTTCTGAAGTATGTTCTGTCTTGAGCAGTAGGGTCTCATTTTCTAGTTCTGGGAGATTATTGATGATAGCTTGTGTTATTTTGAGAGTCTCTTGTATCACTCCCACCATCCACTCACAGGGAGGTGTCTTCTGTCTAGCACTGTGTTCCTTGTCACATAGGCCCCAGGTATACCTGTGTACATTGGTTCAGACAAGTTTGTGCATTTCTCATGGGGGTATCACATTACACTCTGGGTTTCCTAGCCACTCAAGATCCAGTCATCTCTATTTTCTTCTTCCCTTCCCACGTCCCTCCTTCCCCAGCCCCAGAACCCCCTTTATCCCTACACTCCCTGTCTTCTGAGTTCCCTCACCTCTCACCATGCCCCCTGTATGTCCCTTCCTCCTCCCCTCCCAGTGGAACAGTCCCACTTTCTTCACCTCCTCCCTAGTAACATCTGTTCCTTACTATCCCCCTCTTTCAGGTTCTTTCTTTTCCTTTATCTCCATGTATCCTTTCTAATTTCTTGGCTCTTGGTAGTACATCAGGATATATACTCACATATAGGGGATTGGTGCTATAATCCTCAAGTGAGGGAGAGCATATACTGCTTGGCTTTCTGTTACTTCACTCAGAATAACATTCTCTAGTTTCATCCATTTACCCACAAATTTTATAATTTCATCTTTTCTTACTACTGAGTAGTACTCCATTGTGTAGATGTAGCATATTTTCATTATCCATCTGTCAGTCGTAGGACCCTTAGGTTGTTTCCATTTCTTAGTGAAGAGAGCAGCAACAAACATGGATGTATGGGTACCTTTACAATATGATGAATCTTTGGATATATGTCAAGGAGTGGTATGACTGGGTCATATGATAGGTTCATTTTTAGTTTTTTGAAACTTCCCCACACTGCCTTCCATAATGGCTGCACTAGTTTGTGTTCCCAATAGCAGTGAATGAGCGTTACCCTTTCTCGACATCCTCACCAGCATTTGGTGTCCTTTATTCTGTTGATTTTAAGCAGTCTGATTGAGTAAGATGGAATCTTAAAGTGGTTTTTATCTGCATTTCTCTAATTGCTAGGATGTTGAACACTTTTTTAGAGGGTTCTTAGCCAATTTAATTTCTTTTTTTTTTTTTTTTTTTTTTTTTTTAAGACAGGGTCTCCCTGTAGCTTCGGCTGTCCTGGAACTCATTATGTAGACCAGGCTGGCCTTGAACTCACAGAAATCCGCCTGCCTCTGCCTCCCAAGTGCTAGGACTAAATATTTTTATAGAAGAAAGTTCTCTTAGAAAATAGTGGTTACCCATCTATTGTACTTTGCTTTCAATTTGCTGGGACAAAACAGTCTGACCAATACCAACTTAGGGAGGAAAGGTTTATTTTTTTTATTTTTAATTTTTTAAATGTTTTATTTATTTTTATGTGTATGAGTGTACTGTATGCATGTAGGTTTGTGCACCCATGTCGTGCAATGCTGTGGAGGTCAGAAGAGGGTTTGGAAGTTCCCCTGGAACTGGAGTTTCCTGAATGGAGTTTCAGATGGTTCTCGGCTTGCCATGTGGGTGCTGGGGATTGAACCCGGGTCCTCTGGTAAGAGCGGTCGGTGCTCTTAATTGCTAGGCCATCTCTCCAGCCCCCTTAAAGTTTTTTTACGCAAAAGATTATTGTTTTGGGGAGAGCTTTAATATTTCACATACAGTTATTTGTCCCGGGGTTATTTTATTTTTTTCCTTCCATTGTGTTGGCTCGCTCACATGCCAAAATTGCCTATATCTATATTATTATATCTAATCTATCATATCACCTATCTAGATATACTCTCTCATCTCCCCTCTTAACCCTCAGGCATGGTGATCCCCCCTGCCATGTTGTTTTGGCTATCTAGGATCTTCTGTGATTCCAATATAAATTTTTGTATGATATTTTTCTGGCTCTGTGAAAAAGGTTGTGGGTATTTGATTGGCATTGATTTGAATCTATAGATTGTCTTTGGTAACATGGTCATTTCCACAATATTGAATCTAGCAATCCACCAGCATGGTAGATTTTTCCATCTCCTAGTGACTTCCTCTATCTCTTTCTTTAAAGTCTTGAAATTTTCATTGTAGAGCTCTGTAATGTTTTTGGTTAGGTGTATTACTAAATATTTTATTATTTTTTTCAGTTTTTGTGAATGGGAGGGTTTTTTTGTATGCTTCTTCTGATTGCTTGTTGTTAGTATATGGAAGGGATACTGATTTTTGTAAGTAGATTTTGTAACCTGCCACTTTACTGAAACTATTAATCACTTTTTACGGTTTTCTGGTGGAATTTTTTGGATCTCTTATGTATAATATCATATTGTCTTCAAATAGAGATAATTTGACCTCTTATTTTCCAATTAATATGACTTAAAATTCCTTCTCTTGGCTTATTGCTCTTGCAAGGGTTTCAAGCACTACATTGTAAAGGAGTGCAGAAAGTGGACAACCTGTCAGCTCCTGATTTTAATGGGAATGCTTCCAGTTGTTGTATCTTAACCTGGTTTTGGTATTAGAATGGTGCTAGCTTCATAGAAGGTGTTCAAGAGTTCTCCCTCTGTTTCTATCTTTTTGAATAATTTAAGTATTTGTTGTAGATTTTTGAATGTCTGGTAGAATTCTGCCATGAAACCATCTGTGTCTGGGCTTTATTTAATCTGGAGGTTTCGCATTACTGTTTCACTTTCCTCATTTGTTATGGGTCTGTTTAAGCTATTGACCCATTCTTGGCTTAACTTTAGTGTCCATGACTCTAGAAATTCATCCATTTCTTTTAGGTTTTCAAATATAATGGAGTATAGATTTTTAAATTACAATGTTCTGGAATTTTGTTGTCTGTTTTGATGTTTCCCTTCTCATCACTGATTTTATTAATATGATTCATCTTTCATTCTTTTGTTTAGCTGAGCCAAGGGTCTGTCTGTCTTGTTTAACCTTTCAAAGACCCAGATCTTATATTTATTGATTTTTTGTAATTTTTTTTCTATTTCATTGATTATCCTCTGATTTTTGTTCTTTCTTTCCCCATCTACTAAATTTCAGATTCATTGTTCTTGCCTTTCCATAGTCTTGAGTTGTGCTGTAAGAACTTTAACATGTCCTCTTTCTGAGTTTTTAATGTAGGCACTAAGAACTATCAACTTCCCTCTTAGAGCACTTTTAAGTTGTCCCAGAAGATTTTGTTTTGTTTTGTAGTCTCATTTTCATTTAGTTCCAGTGTTCTTTCTTTCTTTCTTTCTTAATTTCTTCTTTGACCCATTGATCAGGAATGTGTTGGTTAAATCTCCATGAGTCTGTATAGTTTCTAGAGCTTCTTTTGCTGTTGATTGTAAGCTTTATTGCACCGTGGTCTGATAGAATGCATGAAATTTGTTGAGTTTTGTTTCATGTGTCAGAATGTGGTCAATTTTAGGAAAGGTTGCATGGGCTGTTGAATAGAAAGTGATTTCTTTGATGTGTAGGTAGAATGGTCTATAGGTGTCTGTTAGGTCCATTTCTTGTAAGATGTTGCTGAATTCTCTGTTTATTCTTTGTACAGTTAATCTGTCTATTGAAGAGAGTGGGGGAATTGAAGTCACCTGCTATTACTGAATTGGGGGTACACTTTGTTTTATACTCATGGAGTACTGTTTTTATGAAATTGGGTGTACCAGAATTAGGTACATATATGTTCATGATTGTAGTTGTAATATCTTCTTGATAGGTTGTTCCTTTGATTAGAATGACATGACCCTCCTTATATCCTCTGATTAGTTTTAATTTTAAGTTTTTTTAAATCACAAATTAAATAATTTTAATTGGCCAAATTTTACTATTTCTCAACATACCATTAACACATTTATTAAAATTTCTACTTGTCATTTAATTTATTTTTTAAATATTTTTCCAACCCAAATTTATACAGCTTTGTTAAAGATACTTCTCATAAACAATCATGGTATTTCAGGCAGAACATGGGCAATCATTAACAGTATACAAGAACTTTCAAACTCCCTTCTTGTATGGATTACCAAATCAGAAAGCCACTATAAAATCCATATATATCGTTTGATGCTCTGAATGGGAAGAGTGTAGAGTGAGGGCTGACAGTTCACATTAAGCATGTTGCTTAATAACTTTTCATAAGCCAACCCTGACTTTCAGAAAATGAAATGAACATGTCAGAATTATCAGTCTGAAGATCCACAATCTTTTAGAAAAGGAACCACTGCTCTTCTGAGGAACCTTCCCAGTGATGTCACTGCAGTCCAGATTGTCCAACATATTGGGCAAAACCAATTTTAGGGGGTCAGATGCCAAAAGATCTCTGGTTTTAAGGGAGTTAAGTCTATGTTGATTTTTAAGGTGGAGGGAAAGGAGGATATAAACATTAATTTTGAATTTTCCTACACCACAAAACATTATGTGCGAAGGGGGCCATATGTCAACATCAGGAAGTTCCCTCCAGGGAGCCAAGAGGAGTCTTTCAGAACTAGCAGGGAAAGGGGTTTCCCCCACACCAATTCAGCTTGGGAGATATTGTTAGTTATACATGTCCCCCCCTCCCCCCCAAAAAATCAATAAAGTGTTCTGTGTGCTAACAACATAGCTTTTAAAAAAAGTAAAACAAAATTCTGCATTTTTATAAAACTTGATAAAAATAGTATTTCAAATGGTACAGACACCGGCAGTACACAGTTACCAAAAATGCACACACTTCGCTTGGCATCTCCAGCGCCTTCAGCTTTCTGCGCCTGTCCGTTTTGGCATCTCCGTTTTCTGCAGGATTATTCCCATCCTTGCCAGCATCAGCCTTTCCCTTTTTCCCTTTGGGCTCCTTCTCTCCCTTCTTAGGCTTGGGATCTGGCTTTGGAAGAGCATGTTTAGCGGATAATCTTGCAAATCTCTGTGGCTCCTCCTTCACCTTGGCTTTATCTCCTTTAGCATCCCCTCAGCCTTTCTCTTGGATACCATGTCGGCTGGCAAGCAGACTCTGGACGCTGGTATGGAGTGGCTTTGGTCGGTGTAGGGGTTGTTCTTGATTCTTCCTCATGCTTCTCTTAAATACTTTTATTGATGTTCTGTGTATTGCATACACCATATTTCAGTCCAATTTCGACACATTTCCCTCTCCCTGCCTCCTAACCCACCCCTCTTCATGCCTTCTGCCATACATGTCTTGCATCTTTCTCTCAGTCTTTCCAAAGTTTTTCTCTTCAGAGGCTTAATGTTTTGGGCAGACTTTAACTGTATCAATCAGTTCTGTGACCCAGTCTTTATGTTGTTGCTGTTCCCTCTTTTTGTATTGTTCCAACATATGCATAGAATTCCATTGTGTAGATGTACCACATTTTCTCTATCCACTCATCAGTTGAGGGGCATTTGGGTTGGTTCCAGCTCTTCACTATTGTGAAGAGAGCTGCAATAAACATAGATGTGCATGCATCTTTGTGGTAGGAGGTCTCTTGTGGGTATATTCCCCAAGAGTGTATGACTAGCTCAGGTGGTAGGCTCATTTTGAGTCTTTTAAGGGTTCTCCACACTGCTTTCTATAGTGGTTGTACGAGTTTACATTCCCACCAGCAGTGGATGAGTGTTCCCTTTTCCTCCACAACCTCTCCAACATTTGGTGTCTTTTGTTTTCTTGATCTTAGCCAGTCTTATTGGAGTGAGATGATATTTTAGAGCGGTTTTAATTTGCATTTCCTGAATTATTAACTATGTTGAACACTTTTTAAGATGTTTCTGAGCCATCTTTACTTCCTCACTGGTTAAGTCTCTTTTCAGCTCTTTGTCTTTTGAGTAGGTCGTTTGTTTTCTTCTTTGTTTTTTGAGTAGTCTGTATATTCTGCATGTTAATGCTCTGTCAGATGTATCACTGATGAAGGTTTCCTCCCACTCTGTGAGTTTTCTCTTCACTTCCTTGATTGTATCTTTCGCTGTATAGAAGCTTTTGAGTTTGATGAGGTCCAATTTGTCAACTGTTGACGTTTTTTCCGGTGCAGCTGCTGTTTGATTTAGAAAGTCTTTTCCTACTCCTATTTCTTGTAGGTTGCTGCCTACTTTTTCTTCTATCACCTTCAGAGTTTCAGGTTTCACGTTGGGATAGATCTTTGATACACTTGGAATTGAATTTTGTACTGGGTGAGAGGTAGGGGTTTAATTTTGTTCTTCTACAGATGATGATCTAGTTTTGCCAGCACAATTTGCTGAAGATGCCATCCTTCCTCCATTGAGCTTTTTTGGCCCCTTTGTCAAATACGAGGTAGCTGAAATTGTATATGCTCAAATTTGGATCTTCAATTTTGTTCCATTGAACAATGCATCAGTTTTTGTGCCAGTACCAGGCTGTCTTTATGGCTAATAATATAACTTGAAGTCTGGTATAATGATGCCACCTGTATTGAGCTTTTTGCTCAGGGTTGCTTTAGCTATTCAGGTTCTTTTGTTTTTCCATATGAATTTAAGGATTTTTTCCCAAGTCTTTGAAGAAACTCTTGTGGATATTGATTGGGATTGCATTGAATCTGTATAAAAATTTGGGTAGAATGGACATTTTTACTATATTAAGTTTTCCAATTGATGAGCATGGGCAGTCTTTCCATCTTTTGATTATATCTTCAATCTCCTTCAGGGTTTTAAAATTTTTGAGATCTTTTGTGTCTTTGGTTAGTTTTGTTCCCAGGTAATTGATTTTTTTTAGGCTATTGTGATTGGGAAAGTCTCCTTATATTCCTTCTCCAGTTGCTTATTATTTGTGTAAAGAAAAGCTGCTGATTTTTCTAGGTTAATTTTTTATCCTGACACTTTACTGAAACTTTTAATTGTTTCTCAGAGTTTTCTGGTGGTGTTTTTAGCATCCATTAAGTAAACTATCATATCATCTGCAAAAAGGGTTAGTTTTACTTCCTCTTTTCTGATTAGTACTGCTTATTTTCCTTTTCTTGCCTTATTGCCCTAGCAAGCATTTCAAGCCCTATATTGAAGAGGAGTGGCAATAGGGGGCAGACTTGCTGGGTTCTGGCCTTTAAGGAGAATGCTTCTAATATTTCTTCATTTATGATGATGCTGACAGTGGGTTTGTTGTGTATAGCTTTGATTACATTGAGTAATGTTCTCTTCAGTCTTATTCCCTCTAGAACTTTAAATGTGAAGGGATGCTGGATCTTGTCAAAGGTCTTTTCTACATCAGTTGAGATCATCATGTGATTTTTGTTTTTCAGTCCATTTATGTTTTTATGATATTTATTGATTTATGAATGTTGAAGTATCCCTGCATCTCTGGTATGAATTCAACTTGGTCATGATAGATGATCTTTTNCCCACTGGCTTGCTCCCTCCCCATGCCCAGCCTGCCTTCTTATACAGTACACGACAACCTGCCCAGGGTGGCACCACCCATAGTGGGCTGGGCCCTCCCACATTGCTTGACAATCAAGACAATACTCCACAGATGTGATCACAGGCCAATCCAATGGAGCCAATTCCCCAATTGAGGCCTCAACTCAGGTGTGTCAAGTTGACACTAAAGCTATCCAGCACACTGGCCTTGAACTCACAGAGATCTGCCTGCCTCTGCCTCCCCAGTGCTGGGATTAAAGGCCTGCACCACCAAGTGGGGCCAGGAATCTTCTTAAGTAATTGTAATTGCTGTAGGAGTTATTAAAAGAGAAACTCCTCTTACTAAAACATGGGTAATGCAATAGCTGCAACTGAGTCCCAGGAGAATGGAAAACTGCTAACAAACATTCATCCCAAAGCAGAAAAAGTGAGGGATCTCTTTCTAGTTTTGTTTTTTTTTTGTTGATGGTGCTTTATCAAATAATCAATGAAAAGAGAAACAAAGAAATTAAGAACCCACTCTAATCTATACAAAATATTTAGTTTCTGCTTCTTTCTTTACATTATTATCCTGCATGTGTGGTCTCACTCATTCAAATATTTAGGGGGAATTCATGTTTACATATGTTCTATAATAATAAGATTAAGGACTATGAAAAATATCCAAGATTTATTATGACCTATATTTTAAAATATTTAAGGATATCCTGCTACAATTTACTTAACAAATTTTGAGCCTGTAGTATAGCTTCATTAATATGTTTAATTTATTGTTACAATTCCTTTAGGTTAATGGATTTGAAAGTATGTTGGAGTTTAATCTGGGTAGTTATTATAAAGTACTTGTTTCTCATTAAAATGTAAAACTGAGATATTGAAGATTTACTTGGGATAAAATGGCCAGAATGAAAAAAAATAAAAATGAAGGGCTGCTAAAAATAAAAAAGAATATCCTAGGGGCTGGAGAGATGGCCTAGCGGTTAAGAGCACCGTCCGCTCTTACAGAGGACCTGGGTTCGATCCCCAGCACCCACATGGCGGCCAAGAACCATCTGAAACTCCAATTCCAGGAGAACTCCAGTTCCAGGGGAATCCAACACCCTCTTCTGACCTCCACGGCATTGCACGACACGGGTGCACAGACCTACATGCAGACAGTACATTTATACACATACAGAAATAAATAATAAAAATTAAAAAAAAGAATATCCTAAGAATTTCTATGCATTTATATGACTAAGACTTGTTTAGTGCTGTCTCTCCTAAGCTGTAGGTGGTTAATTCATCCCAAGACTAGATTTCATAGCTGACTTTAGTGCAATGTATAGAATATGTTTAGGTTTTATCTTTCCATCTGTTTTGTACTCAGAATAAGCTCAAGATGGTGCAGAATGTGGCACTCATTGAATTCCATGAAGTAGGACCCTTAGTTTCATGATTACAAAGCAAGAGGCAGAGAGAAGCTGATCCCTTCATAAAATTTGTGGAAGAGGAATTCCCATGTGACCATACACACTTGTATGTGAGAGACAGAAAGAAGCTTCTATCTTGTTAAAGGGACATCATAAACAAGTCTCTTTCTCTCCATATTGTCAGTTCTTTCCACTATAAAGCAAGGATAACAGCATTGCTTACCTAAAGAAGAGAGAGTACATGAAATAATCTCTTTCAGATATTCAGCATATTGTAGCCAATGAAAATACATTGTTAACTGATCATAAGCTTTGGATCAACATCTACACTATATCCCCTTTGTCGTATGAATTTAATCTGCTAGCATTTAACATTGTGTTCATCTATCTGTCTTAATGACTTCCATAACGTGGAGGAAATTACAGAATTATTCAAAAGGGAGAGTTCAACCTTCAAATGGGTCTTCTGGACTGCTAGGCTGCATACCAAAGACTTTATATGTTCCTGGGTTATGTTCTATTTAAGGTACTTACATGAGTGCTCATTCACTGGAAGTAAGAATGCCATGAGAAATCCCTTAGTTTCTCAACCTTCTTTACCCTAGGTAAATCTGTACTCACTTGAATTTTTGGGTTGGAGTCAGAGTCTCACACTGCATTCCTAGATGCTTATACTCATGATATTCCTGTCCCTGTCTCCAGAGTGATGAGGTAACTCGTGTGCACCACCATGCTCTGGTGACTTGAACTTATCTTTTGTTTCCTTTTAGAGAAACAAGTTATTTCCTTTCTGTGTTCCCAATTAGTTCCTGCTTCTTGACTTCAGTGTTATCATCATTTTGTATCACCTTTTGCAGTCTTATATGTATATTTCTCATAGATAAGAAAAAGTCAAAACAATGTAAAAACCCTTCATAAGCTCATTCTTTTCCACTTGTGACGTGTCTTCTCTCTCTCTTTCTATCTCTCTTCTTTCCTCCTTCCCCCCTCCCCTTTAGCATCAAACTGCCTTTAATCCATTTTTTCAAGTTCATTTTTAATCACCTGTTCCATGGTTTCTTTTCCCTCTCATGGCACATTTTAGAAAACATACTATTAAATAAACATAATTCCATTAAGACAATTAGGTAGCTTGAAAGCTGGAAGTCCTTTACTCGAAAATGTCTTTTCTTTCGGTAAACAAACCACCAATCATTGCTGACTTTTCTCCTCTGATTTCTTTACAATCATTTTAGTCTTTTACTCCTTCCCATCACTTATGGCTTTTCTTTTTTGACATTCTTTTGGTTTTTGTCTTTAGCCATCTTCTCTTCGTTTACTTGCTTGCTTCTCTCCTAATGCCATATGTTGTCTTTCACTGATATGTACTATGACTTCTTTAAACATAAATTTTAACCTCACGCTTCCTTATGGCAGATTGACTTACTGAAAACCATTCCAAACTCCATTTTAGGAGGCTCTATTTAGAGCCTGAAAAGCTAAAATCTATGTTTCCTGGCTACCTTTGCAGCATGTGACATTTGCTGTAGCTTCAGATGCAAATGCGACCAACGCAAGCTTCACAGTCAACGTGAGAGTTTGTGGTTTCTTCTGTCAAGCATGGTTGCTGGGTCTTCAGTTTCCTAGTGGAGCCTTTGGTACTCGATTTTATGGATGTCCAGAGTGAAGACAGAGCACCTGCTTTGAAATGATTAAATATAAATTGTCATGGTTCATCATCAGATACCTGTTCAGCAGCTTTCTGCTTCTGTTGATTCCTGATCTCAGGAGGTGCCATTGCTCCACTGGCGGGCTGCGTTTCCTTTTCCCATTCAGATTGTTCTTTTGGAAAGCTCTGAGTACAGGTTTTCCATGTCCGGACCAGTTCTCTGTGTGCTCTCCCACTTTGGGTGGATCTCTTTCTAATTATCCTACCTGAATTTTATGGTCTTCAGTAAAGAACCTTGTCCAGATTAATTCCTAAATTCAAGTTTGTAGCCTATATTTGTTCTTTAGAGTCTTAAACCCTTACCATATTACTTACTACTGAGAAATTCACACTGACACTATTTACAGAGATGCCAAAAAAAAAAAAATAGATTGAAAGCTAAGCCCAGCCCGCTGCCTTTCCCTGAAACATGTATGATGCACATTTCAGAATTCCCAAATGTTTTATTGATACCAGTGTCTAATGAGTAACCCAGTATCTAAACCAACACTACAGACTTTTATGCTCTTTGTCTAACTTGTCACTGTCTTGCCGAGTGTGTGTCATTAAATGGTTTCATAATCAGCCCTCCATTTATTAACTTTAGCATTACTGTGACTGAGGTTGTGTTAATTTTTTGCTTCCAAGTTTCTTTTGCTTTTTGTCTTGTTCTACTCTACTAACATCCTCAGCCTTCTTACTGTCTACAGAGTATGAAATCCCCAATTCGGTGTTCAATTCTCTCCTAGTGAGCCCTTGACTGTCTCTCTAGATTCAAACTTGAACACTCATACACAAGTCCCAAACTACTCCGAGCTACTGACAGCTTTCCCACACACTAGGTTCTTTAAGTTCTTCTATGTTTCTCTTGTATTTTTCTCTTTTCATCATTTTGCTTGACTAGGAGGTGACATATTAAGACTTCCGGGCTGGAGAGATGGCCTAGCGGTTAAGAGCGCCGACCGCTCTTACAGAGGACCCGGGTTCGATCCCCAGCACCCACATGGTGGCCGAGAGTCGTCTGAAACTCCAATTCCAGGAGAACTCCAGTTCCAGGGGAATCCGAGCCTCTCTTCTGACCTCCGCGACATTGCACGACACGGGTGCACAAACTTGCACGCAGACAGTACATTCATACACATACATAAATAAATAAAATTAATAAAAAAATTAAAAAAAAAAGACTTCATCACATATTACCAATTACAGCTCCTCAAGATAAGTGTGGGTTGGCATTCCTTTTACTGTTTGTAGAAATAATCACTGCAGCAAAGAGTTACAAGAATTATATCACCTAATTTAGAGTTTTCAATAGTTTACTCTCAAGCGTAGAAAATCTAGTATAGGTTATAAGTTCAGGTTTTCTTATGTAAACCCAGTACTTTTCTTTTTAGTGGAACTAAAAGAGAGGACAAAGGAATTCGGTAAAAATGAATATTTCTGAATAATAGGTGGACTAAACTTTCAACATTTGGGATATATAAGCTTTTGGAAAAAACGTTTGTTTAAACATTTTTCTTATTTATTGTTTCTTTAAAAAAGTTCAGTAGATTCTTCTTCATAACTGTGTATTATAGAACTGTAGCTATTTTCCAAAACAAAGAGTAAGTTCTCCAAATATATTATCTTTAAACTTTCTTATAATACTACATGATGTTTGAATTCAAGGACAGATACACAGATAATTAATGTCATTGTTTTCTTTTGGAGAGATGGAGAAATTGAGGGAAAGAGGAGCAATGATTTGTTCAAGGTTATAGAGGTGTAGTAGACAGGAAAATTACTCTTCTTCAAGAACACTTGTTATTTGCCTTGATTTTTTTAAAAGTGAAATCAACAGCTTCACATCAGCCACTGATCAGGTACCAGATGGCAAAAACTTTCAGTTGCTACCACCTAGGGCTATATTCAGACCAATGAAAGGCCTGTATCTCATTATCCATCCCCTGAGCTCTCCTTTCTCCCACATGGCATTGTCCTTTTCAAGTAAAAGTGACATTATTTTAAAAACTGCCCTTGTTTTAGATAACCAAAAGATTTTGATAATTTAAACAGGTTTGTCCTTTTAGATTTTTTGATTTTACATGACATTATGAAGCTTATATTTAATACTATTTCATAAGAAATCAGCATCAAAAATCCTAAATTAAACTTTACAATAAGTCCTCAAAATGTTTCTTCACCACCAAGAATTGAGTGATCAAAATACAGCAAATAAAATATACAGCATTCTTTGAATTTGAAATTCAAGCAAACAATATTTTGAGTGTGGATATGGTGCAATTAACTGAATGAATTGTACTTCTAAATAGCTCTTTTTTAAGAGAAAAGACTGAAATTCAGTTAACCAGAAGTCCTGTATTTCATGTAATAATTCCATGGATAAAGAATAACTAGTACAGATTATAGCATAATTGAAAATAGAAGAAAATGTAAGTTGCTCCTAAAAATATTGGTATCCACCAAGCCATTTTATATTCCATGCAAAACAATAATGACTTGCAATAATTATAGTAAAAATCAATGAAGAATAAAAATAGTGACTACTCTTTCTTTGTGACTACTCATAAAATGGGATCATATTATGTTTTGCTAGCATGAAAAAGAATGGAGCAAAATGAAAAGGACTGTGGTATTTTATTTGTCAGGCTCTGGTATAGAAATAGAACCTAGGAAATTGTTCAGAAATTGTTTTCTATTTTTCCAAATAGGAAAACACGCTGCTCTTAGTTGGAAAACCACTGGGTATGTTTTAGGTTCAGCAGGGTTGTTCACTGAATAACCAACTCAGAGATGTCCTGTGCTTAGATCCTGGATTCACTTTCTCAGGGAACTCTATAAAAAGAAGTATAAATTTGACCATAAGTATGTTTCAGTAGTCCTTAAAATTAAAAGCTTACATAGGGATAAAAGAAAAATATGGAAGATTTTTTTGTGTAGCTATAGATATATTTAATTTTTTATGTTTTTTCCACAAAACTATTTCTTATTGTTATTAAACTTTTTCCATAAGTCTNAGAGCAAAGCAGCACATCGTTATCTATGACCTTGGCATTTTTCTTAAAAGTCCCTAAATATCATAGCAATTTTGAATAAAATGACAGCAAAGCACTGTATTAAACTCCTTCCCACCCTCCACCTGAAAACCTGACACCTAAAACTTAACTAGACTTTATCAACATGATTTAAAAGCATTCCATTTTAAAAGTTTTATTAAAAAAATGACTTAATTCTATAAATATATCAGTTGATTGCTATTTTTTTCTTATGGCATATCTTCCACTATCTTTGACAGACTAATGATAAATTACATTTTCACAGTCCCTAATGCAATGCCTTCTGGGAGGAAGGCAAATAACAAAAGCTGGCGTTCGGAGGGTTTTCTAATTTATATAGCCACTCATCAAAAGCTCCCATCTCGCATTCAAGTAGTTTCACTTTGCAATCATCAGAATTCAAACCTATCTTAAGGGAAGTGAATTCAAATACAGCATTGTCTCCTAATCAAGAACAAGTACACAACTCTTTTTCAAACAGGAAAAAAATGAAAATAGTTGCAAATGCATCACAAATGTAGCCTCTAGCCTTTAAGTACAGTCAAACCTCAACTGGGAAGACAGCAACATAAGCCTTAGCTTACCAAAGCTGGTGAGCTTCCTTTAGTTTACAGGGGCATCTTATTTTGCCCCTAACACAGAGTAGTAATTGCAAGTCTCTACCACAGAAAAGATTTAAGATTTAAAAGGCAAATTTTCTACCTTTAAAACCAGAGTTACTAAGAGGGAAATACATCATATCCTGTAACTAATGCTTAATAGTTTGAATAAACAGTGCTAGAACAATTGTTTACAAACAAAAAGAAGAATGTTTCCCTGTGCCCTACATCATTGTGACATCCCCATCCTTTAATATTTAAACCACAAAATGTAGAATCTTTGGGTTTCAAAGACAAAGTCTTTGCGATAGAAATATTAATTTTAAATCCTATCTTAGAAGTGAGGAAAGTGGAACAGTGTGAAGAAGCGAGAACAATCCACGGACCACCAAAGCCACATGCTGCCTTTATCCCTGCATCCAGCGCCTGGGTCCACAGGCAGGAATGCTCAAGAGAAAGGCTGAAGGGGATGCTAAAGGGTATAAGGCCAAGCTGAAGGACAAGCCACAGAGAGGATCTGCAACATTATCCGATAAACCTGCTCCTCCAAAGCCAGAGCCCAAGCCTAAGAAGGAACCCACAAACAAGGGAGAGAAGATGCCCAAAGGGAAAAGCGAAAAGCTGATGCCAAAACAGATGAGGCGCACAAAGCCGGAGGTGCTGGAGATGCCAAGTGTGCACATTTAGGATAACAGTATGCTGCTGGTGACTGTACAGTTTGTAATGATAGTATTTATCAAGTTTTATCAAAATGTAGAATTTTATTTCAGTTGTTTTTTAAAGCAATGCTGTTAGCATACAAGAAATGTCATTTTTGGAGGGTTTGGGGTGGGGAAGGGCACGAATAACTACAAAATATCTCCCAGGCTGGATTGATATGAGGGAAACACCTTTCTGAAAGACTCCTCTTGGTTCTGGGAAGGGGATTTCCTGATGCTGAAAAACATGTTCACCTTGGCACATAATGCTTTGTAGTGTGGAAAAGTTCAAAATTAATTTTTATATCCTCCTCTCCCTCCACCTTAAAATCAACACAGTCTTAACTCCCTTAAATCTAGAGACCTGACCCCTAGAACTCATTTGGCCCCATATGCCGGGCATCTGGACTTGCAGTGGCATCACTGGGCTGTCTCCTCAGAAGAGCAGGTGCTCCTTTTCTACAAGACTGTGGATCTTCAAACTGATCGTTCTGCCTGGTCATTTCATTTCCTGAAAGTCAGGGTTGGCTTGTGAAAAGTTGTTACTATGAAATGTCAACTCTCACTCTAAACTATCCCCATTCAGAAAAGCAAATGAATACTTCATTGGATTTTACAGTGGCTTTCTGATTTTTGGTAGTTCATACAAGAAGGGAGTTTGAAAGTTCTTGTATACTGTTACTGATTGTCTGCCCACATCTTGCCTGAAATACCATGATTGTTTATGAAAAATAGCTTTAATATCTGGGCGTGGTGGCGCAGGCCTGCTAGCACTCGGGAGGCAGAGGCAGGCGGATCTTTGTGGTTCAAGTCCAGCCTGGTCTACAGAGTGAGTTCCAAGACAGCTGGGCTACAGGGAGACCCTGTCTCCAAAAAAAACAAAAAAAAAC